>KK120590.1:783675-842325 GCA_000611955.2 Stegodyphus mimosarum | reverse complement strand
AAATATCACCCTCAGACAAATGGCAAACTGCCCCTGGTACATAAGAAACAATGCTATTCATGATGAATTAAATGTTGAACATATCAATATCTGCTTTGCGAAAATCGCTAAAAATTTCTTCAAAAATATTCCAAAAGTCCAAAATAGTACCATACCGCAGCTTAATTATGATTTCAACGAATGGAGCAACAGAAAAAGACCGAAAGCGGTCTTAAGACATTTGTAATTTTTAACTCAGAACTTTAATCCCATAAATAATCCTGAATCTTATAAACGGCCACATATGTGGCGCCATCTATCGAGGCATAACTTAACTACCGCTGCACGATCCAAACATCAATCTTTTTTGTAATATCTACTATATCCACTTTTCCCACAGTTTACCTATGTAATAACCCAATTTTTTCCCATCTTTATTTTAAATCATGATCCGTTTATATGTTATCTAAAAAGAAAAAACTATTAACTACTCGTATTTATTAAAACTGAAGTTCATTTAATCCTATTCTAACTCATTCCTAAGTAAGCCACACCTACTAGCCAATACCAGAGTTACTTTCAGTTGTACTTCCAGCTTTATCACTGATTGGACCTGCATGATCCTTCGACTCTGCCCTCTCCTGCCTGCACTTCACTCATGTTACTGCGATATGATTTCGACGTTCGTACACCTTACTCTTCGACTGTAGGTATGAAGTCTCTTCACCCGCTTCACCATGAGAATTTAACTTAAATTCTCAGCTCACCATCAACCACGTTATGGAAGGAAAGATATGCCCCCTCTCCTCACGGGTTACACACAGGATGATGGCTCTTCAGCCTAGGCGCCTGTTTACATGTGCTTCGCACCTGAGACTTCAAGTGCTGTATTCAATTCATTCCATCCAGAATCCAATCTTTCTTAAGATCTGCTAGTCTCTGCATGTAATTATAAAAGTTCCTTAACTACAGCCAATAATCCATCAGAAGACCCAAGTTTTTTTAAGATACTCGTTTTCAAGTCATCTTTTTGCACTATTACATCTTTTTGAGGTATTCCATCAATCAAATCATCTTCATTTTCACTATTATTAATATTATTCACATCTACTACCACTTAAAAAACTTAACCATGTTTAGAACTCATTTTACATATTATTAACCATTTATATCTCAAAATAAATTATTTCACCATGGCATGGCTTTAACAATAAGATCTAGCACATAATCTTTAAAAACACATACACATCAGCAAAATGTTGACAACTAAACAAAATCTATATACAAATACAAAAATATAAAGTTCAGTGTTAACGAGAAGTGTAAATAACTCAAAACACAAAAATTCAAGTCTGGAGTTAATTTTAGCTAATTTTCAAAAATTTGCCCAGTGGGCAGATTATGCTGAAAACACTCTCAAGGCAAAAAGCCAAATCCAAAACTCAACGATTAAATTTACTTTCACTCCAACTCGCTTAAATGTAAAACCTGCCCCCCTTCTTTAAGCCCAAATGCAGTTACAATTTTAAAACTCTCATACTTTTAAAAGCAACGAATACAAATACAAAGCAATCATAAAAATGCAAACCAAAGCACTTAAGCAACACAATAAATGCATTTAAAACATACAGCAAAGTCTACTAAAAAATAATTTGCTCAAATGTAAACACCGTCTTCCTCGTTAAGACTAACCATAGCCAGAAAATTTTAACACTCATATCTTTTAAAAAAAAAAAAAAAAAAAAAGAAGCCAAAAATGCAAACCAGTGCACTTAAACAATACTATGTATGTAATTATAGCATAAAACACAGTCTATTTAGGAAAATATAAAGACAAAATATCGTAAGCTCACAAAGCTGCCGCCAAACACACCCAGTGCAGCAGTTCCCACTCTTCGGGTAAGGGTTATATGACAGTCAGCAGCCATAAAATCAACGATAAACTTTGACAGAATGTTTTGGTTTGAGCTGTATTCCAAACAATAAGATAGGAAGTAAGAAGGAGAGGCCCTAACTGGTTTTCCCATACACTGCTTTGAAGGACTGGCGATCCCTTCGTGGTGACCAAAACATTGGGTGACTTCCCTGCTAAAAATGCCCCATAGAAACCAGTAAAATTTTTTATGGGTACCCATAAAATTCTATGGGTTTCTGTTGACTTTTACTGGTTTCTGTTGGTCTCTGTGGGTTTTTCTTACTAGCTTCAAAATGTCCCATAGAAACCAGTAAAACTTTCTGTTGGTCTCTACTGACTTTTACTGGTTTCTATCGATCTCTGTGGGTTTTTCTTACTGGTATCATCTGACACCATACAACCAACATCAATGCCAGAACTTTCTACTGGTTTGTATTGATTTATAATGACTTTTATTGGTGTTCTAACTGGTATCAATATAATAGAAATAGATGCCAAATAAATCTTCTGTTGGTTTATATGGGTTTATTCTAATTTTCTAACTGAGGTCAATAGACTTCTTTCTAAACAATGAAATTAATACTGGTGTCAGTAAACAAAAATTCATTGGTATTCTTGTTGTCTGCTGATTATTTTAAATTATTTATTTATTTATTTTTATTTCGTTTATTTGGACACTGTTGAAAATAAGGTTATTTCTATTTTGTAACCAACAGAAAACTTTGAAATAAAAAAAAAAAATACAGTGAACCCTCAGGTCTCCAACTCTTCTATAAGACGATCAGTATTTCTAAGAATGAAAATATGATCTCTTTAAGACCATCAGAGTAACCTGGAAACGCAGGTGGTCGTTTTAGAGAGGGTTTTTTACTACATATGCTCATTTATTTGATTTCTTAAAAGCTTTTGTCAGAAACATTAACAGTAATCATTTACACCACACACAGCGAGGTCTCTCTAAGGCGACCAGCCCCACATAAAATGCATCTTTGCAAGTGGTCGCCTTAGAGAGGTGATGCTCACTACCAATATATGCTTATGTTCTCAGAAATCTGTTTATCTTTAAGAGATGGTCATCTTAAGAAGGTTGCCTCTACGAAATGAATCTCTCTAAGGCGACCTGCTACACTTCCGGAAATTTTCTTTGCGGGTGGTCGTCTTGCAGAGGGAATGTTTCAATACCAAAATATACTTAAGTTTTCAGAAACACTGGTCTCGTTCAGAGGCGGTCATCTTAGGGAGGTGATTTCGCCATGAATTGGTTCTCTGAATACACACACATACACACTTATATATGCATATATCAACATTTCTGATATTACAAATAAACACCGGTATTAACCATCATCTCTTTAAGGCGACCGCGTTCAAACTATTTTTCTCAGTGTTGACGCTGACGTTTTTCTCTCCCTCCCCTGCTCTCCGAAAAACAATATGGTGCCGTTCGTGGTAATGTCGTTATGGGATGTGTGTGATGTTGTCTTGGTGGATAGTAGGCTGTAGTAATGCAATAAATAATTTACAATTTTTACTATGGGTACTGTTTAGATGTTTATAATGAAAAATAAAATACCAACATTGTCTGTGACTATGAAGTAATATGAAAGGAAATAACAGTAAAGCCATGCACGTGTAATAGTATCTAATGCATTCAGCGAACATTTTTTTGACAGATAATTAGTTCTGAAATGGATTTTCTGTACGTGAAATTGATTTTCCATCTTTACTTTTATCCTAAAAAGCAATGTGCTTAAAGACCGAAAAGTGATAATTTCAGACTTGATAATTTGGCTCAGTGTGTTTACATCAGATGCACATTGCATTCTACGAAAACTGTAGTTTTTAAAATTTGTTTTTTGATCACAATTTATTAGAAATACTTTTTAAAGCTTGTTCATGTAGATCCTTATCATTTGAATATTACGTGCTAATAAATTTGAGCATACCTTACTTAAAAGAGATCTTGCATGATTCAATTTTCAATTTTTCGACTAATGTGATGTGGGTGAGCAGAAGGAATATTTTTTTATGTCTTAAAAAATGTACTCATATTTCACAAACAAAAAAGGTAAGTTTTTTTAAATGAAGTAAACATTGAAATATTTAATGTTTGTATTACTTACTGAATGAGGTAGGCAAGGCTTGCCAAGGAATTTTATTTGCATTACTAAATTGTGTGAAAATTTAGATGATCATAGTAGCTTACATTTTTTTTTTCTTTTTGGTCTGTATTCCTGTATAAATATGAGACTAGAACCACATTGTTACATTAAATATTTTGTGCTATTTTCTTAAAACACATATAATCAAACATTTTTATGCATATTTTAATTTTCATCATTATTAATTTCATAGAGTTGTGAATAATTAATAGAGTTTATGTAATATTAAATGTGCTAGTCTTGGGAATATAAATTATGAATTATTTATTGGAAAAAAATTACATTAAGTGAAACCTCATATAGTGGTTATTTTCTTAGATGACCACCTCTGACAGTGACACATTTGTCAGGAACATAATTAAATAACAGTACTTAAAATTACTGATAGTTTTGTAAGTCTACAAGAAACTGGCATTATCTAGAATTGTGGAGTTAATCGTTTTAGGGAAGTTTCACTGTATAATCAGTTGATTTAGGTATCGTAATTTTTATGTGGATATGAATTTTGCATAAGTTATTGAAAGGTTTTACAAGACAGTTAAAACCAAAGCTTTTCAAATCATGAGTCTTGTATGGGCATTGTTTTAACATTACTTTCAAATATTGTTAGAATAATATTTAAGCATTATTTTCTCTCATTAGTTATACTGCGGAAATGCTCGTTACAATTTTCTGCATTAAATTTATCTGGTTGTATAGATATTAACGTAAAAACTGATTGTAAACAAATGAAATTATATCTGCTATATCTGCTTAATTGCGATGACAGTAATTTTAACTGTGTGTATAAGGCTGTGCAGAAGATTTATTTATATTGCTAAATACTGCACTATATGAATTTCATTTGGCAGTCTAAATACAGGAAATGCTCAGTACGAAGTTATATTTTTATAGTATATAATTTACGGTCAATAGCAATAGCTATTTTTCAGTACTTTAAATTTTAGTATTTAGAAATTTTACAGTTCAAAGTAATATTTCTATACAGATTTTAAAGTATTTTTTTGCAATAGAAATGTAAATGCCTTGTACCGAAAACATTGACTTAAGTTTATTCCAATAATGCATCTCTTTAATTAAATTTATAATCCTTGGAGATGATATACGAAACACCTTTTGTAATAATAAATTATTTTATATATATATAAACAGGATGAAAATTACTTACTAAGCATTTTTACGTTGAGAACTACATGTTGTATAAATACTTATTATGTTATAGATTTTATTTGTATAAAGTCTGTGGAAGACTATACAACACTAAAAGTGAGATACAGAATAAGATATTATACGCTATGACATATTTCCTCAATTCCCAAACTGTGGGTTGAGAATCGGTATTTGTTAAGTCTTGTAAATTTTTGAAAGTTTGTTTTGTTACAGTATAATTTATTGCATTTTGGGTATTATTAAGTTTATTATATTCTTATATTGAGGTTTCATTTATATTCTGACAGATACAGGTAACGTTCAAAGTACTGTAAAAAGATGTTTGACACAGTATATGTATATTATTATTTCTTCACTATATTACATTCTAGGATTCAAATTCCATGCAAAACATCTATGTGTATGTGTGCCATAATAAGCTGCAGGTTGTTGCTGTCAGTGGTAAGCGAGTTTTGAGGAGCATGAAACTTTGTGAAATTTCTAATAATCAAGTCCCTCATTCTTTTTGCTTGCTTTGTCTAGTTTTGTTTAAATCTGGTTTAGTGCATTGTAGGTTGCTTAAAATTTAAGCAGATGCTAGAAAGTACTACCATCCTTTGGAAATACATTTCTCGTTAGGTGTCAAATTGTGACAAGCTGATGTGATTAAATTCCATTGTTTAATTTCCCAATTAAAGAACTGAAATACACTGTAATACATATACATGCAATGAGATACACTATTATGTGTATATATTTATAATCAAAGTCATGATTCGCAACCATCAAATATATATACATATATCATTCGATGGTTGTGAATCATTACTTTGATTATCTTTCTATTATTTTCAAAATTATCTAAAGGAAGTTTAAAATTTTGTAAAGAGAATTTATATAAATATTTTGTTATATGTTTATAGGTACTGACATGCATAGAGAAGGACAGGGGCTTGTAGGTTTCTAGATATTTATAAAATTTTTTTAAGTTTCTTCGTATTGAATTTTATTTAAAATTACTCTGTGTGCCTCCCCCCATTTAGGTCTGTACATTTTATCACTGCTAATTGTGTACTGCTGGTTTATGCCTATAATTATTAGTTTTTATAGAAATTTGATCTACAGTTCTATCTTTGTATATTGTTTGTTATAGAGATTCTGCATATGGATACCCGTTCTATGTATGGATACTGCACTATGGTATAAATTCTATTGGTTTTGTTTATGGGTTTTCGTCTACTGTTTTGTCCAGTGATTTTCCCAATGGGGTACCTGTATTAGTCTGTAGATTTTTGTATACTGGCTTTTATAGAGATTTGGCGTATGGATATCCGCATAGGTTTGAGTTTTTGTGTACTGGTTTTTATCTGGAATAGACCTACGGAATATCCATTTTTGAATGGAGATTTGGCCTGTGGATACGCATAAAATTCTGCTTTCTGGATATGGTTTTTTACAGGGATTTTGTTTAAAGTACACATATGTTCTACAGGTTTCTTTTTATAGTACTTTGGCCTACTGGTACCTGTGCAGTTGTATGGGTTTTTATGGGGATTTGGCCAATGGGTACTCGTACAGCTGTACGGGTTTCCTTCTATGGGTTTATACGGGGATTTGGCCTGCGGGTACCCGTACTGCTCTATAGGTTTCCGTGTATGGGTTTGTACGGGGATTTGGCCTACGGGTACCCGTACAGCTGTAAGGGTTTCTTTCTACGGGTTTGTACAGGGACTTGGCCTATGGGTAACCATAGGCCAATTCCACATAAAAAACTTTGTTTTTCTACGGGGCATTTTTAGCAGAGTTACCATTAAGATCAATGGGTTTTGACACGATCGGATGAATATTTTGTAATTACATCGTAAATATACATATAAATATATACATTTTCTTTTTCTACAATATTTCAGAGTCATAAGTATGTGAGAATACATTTTTAAACATTTCATTCTGAAAGGAATTAAATGCTATACTTTTCGCAGAACAGTTTGCTCAGAACGATTTACTTTGAATGAACACAAGTTTTCATTGATTACATTAGAAATAAATGTTAAGGTAATTCGATTTTATTCGATTAAGGATTAAAAAAATTATGATCAAAGTTTATTGTATTATTAATATTACATTATGCATTATATCTTTTCTATTTATAGAGCTTCTTCCTAAAATACTTTCTCAAATACGACATGATTTTTTAGCTTCTCAGGCATCTTTCAAATCGAAAAATCGAAGTCAATTTATAATTAACGTTCTATTAGGTCCATTTCAAATTAGAGCACCTTTTATTTTAATAGTGAAATACATTAAGTACTTAACTTTCTCTGAATATTTCTGAAAGGGAATATTTTTTTTAATATTATTTAAATCTTATAACTGAGTTACCACAAAACGCAAGGGAATAATTTTTTTAATTATACTTATCAGATTTCTTTACCTTAATTTCGACATTGCATATTCTACAACTCTTCTTTATTATTTCCTTAAGTACGCATCACATAGAATTTGCTTTACAACACCATTTAAGAGATTTGCTTTCCGGCACGAACAATTCTTGCTTACATACTTTTATAAACGTTTTGTCAACAGGATTTCAATTTATGTTTACAATTCAATGTTAAGCTTATTATATATTTAGATAACATTTATAATCATTGCAAATTTAGATACATTTAATAATTAGATTTCTTCACAGTAACTTCCACAGGAGTTAATGAATAAATAAATCCTTCATTTCAAATATTTATAAATAATTTAACCCAAAGTGATTATTTTTCAGTTATATTAAAAAAATGGCGAATTTAAAATGAGCAACTATAAAGCCTCTAAAAATTTTTAAAAAGTACGTGTTGCAATAATATGTGGATGACAAAAAAATTTATTCTATTTAAAATATTTTGCCATTTTGGAGCATAAAATAAAAGTAACGAATACTATGTCAAGGGATCGAAAGACGTATACAATTTTAAAGGTACCATAAAATATTTTTCATTCTTAAGCATAACATTTTTTGCTGAAATCTATATTTTTATAGTTCAACAGCTTAAGAATTTTATAAAACAAATTTATAATCAAAATCGCTGTTGTTAGCTATCGAAAAATAATTCTGATTTTTGCGTAAATATCACTAAACTATACAAATTGCTATTATCCATCACACAATGGAATGTGTCTTTTATGCAGAAATGTCCCGTTTTTCGATCTGTATGGAGCTATCGTGTGTCGAAATGCTATCAAAGCGCTGTCAAGACAGCTTTTGAATATAAACAAAAAAACACCCCTACTGGAGACCGAAGGCACGGAACAGTGCTTCACTTGTATTGCGGTGTTAGCCTCTCCTTCCTTTCTTACCTCCATGGCGGCTACAGAGCTAAATTATTGATCATATAAATTTATATGGTGCTTAATTTTCTTGGCCTCTCTTATCAAAATGGAGCCAAGATTATCATCAGGTTTAAACTACTTGTGTGTAGTTTGTGACAGCCAGATCTCCGCAACTGCTTTTGATATAGCATCAAAAGACTTCTCTTTCCCAAAGGATTTCTGCCATATAGAAGAGATCAAGAAATAATGGCCATGAATGCCAAAATGGAAGAGAAGCATCATGATTACCAATGACATATGACCTTTTGCCTAAGATGAAAGTGTAGCTATGCTTTAAAATAGTACCGCCCGGTGGCACGAAGATGGTTGTCCAGGGAATGGAAAAGGTGGTAGTCAGTTGACACGAGGTCTGTGGAGTATGGTGGATGGAGTAGTCTCCCAGCGCAGTTGCTGGATGGAGTCCCTGGCCTCTCAAGCAACATGTGGCTTCGCAATGTCATTAGAGGAGGAGCACACCCTTATGATTGACCAATGCTGGCTCTTAATGCATCAGTTCCTGATGCAAACGTTCCAACTGCTGTGAGTATAGGTCTGCCGTGATGGTTTGGCCCATCGGCAGGAGCTCATAGTATACCACTTGGCGACGAGTCCACCAGATACAAAGCATGATCTTGGGTGGGTGGAGAGAAGGTCTCACCGTGTGAAGCACAGGGTCCCGTGGTGACAACCAATGTCTGGAACACCTAGGTGTCATACTGGGCTTACTTTAATTGCTGGTGAGTACTCGATTAAATATGGATGCAGTGCAGTGCCGAGTAAGCAATGACAAACAGACAGAGACACGCTATTGCTTGTTTGCATTGGACAGTGAGTGGGGGTACCCACTTGCTCAGCTTGTATGCCTTTTCTATGCGGTGCCCCTGGAAGTGTGTAGAAAGCTTACATGTTTGGCTACAGTCACTCTCCACGGCTGCTCTCAGGGCTTCATCGTCCAGCGCATGTGGCCGACCCTGTGTGATGCATCACCACACATATCCCTTGCGCTGAACTTCTGGAACCACTGCCTAGCGGTTCGTTCGTTAACGGCATCATCCCCAAAGGCCTCGCACATTCGGCGACTTTTTGGAAGAAAAGCATCATGATTACCATTGACATATAGTCTTTTGGCTAAGATGAAAGTGTAGCTATGTTTTAAAAGAGTACCGCCCGGTGGCGAAGTGGCTAGCGCATCACGTAACTGCACCACAGGTCCAAGGCTCGATGCCCGGGCTTTCATCCCTTAAGTGGGTCGATAAAATGAGTACCAAATTTGCTTGGGGATAAAATGATGCGATTCTGCTGCTGACAGGCCCACTTTAAAATCGTACAACAAACAACTCCGAACGAGAGCCTTTGACGTGTCCATTTCAATCTGTCACTGTGTGAGTTATGTTTGAAGCGCAAGATAAACGTCAAGATGCAAGATGATCACTAGTATATATCGTGAAGAACAACGTCACCAGTTATTTGCAATGTTTGAAGTCAAATCGAACCCTAATATTCCACGAATATCATGCAGGGCACGACATGTCCGGATTAATGACACATATTGCGATAAAGAAACATAACATGAATGCAGTCATGATACGTAGGACCTGGAAGGGACTACCAGTGAGTGGAGGCAAAGGGCGGCAAGAGGATCATAAAATGATCAGACATTGCAAATAAGGAAGGGCTAGATGTATGAAAAAGGAAGTCAATAAGTGTAGTAAAATTAACTGGCAGTTATTTAAAGTAAGTAAATCTCCTTATAGTGTAAAAGAATACAATGCAAAACACGTACAATGAAAGACAAAACAAAAGCAAAAACAATACGAAAGGAAAATGTGAAAAATAACTAGGTGATATCAGTCTTCTTGTGGTGTGTGGCAAATAGGCTTAGGTTATAGTCCTCTTCAAGTATTTTATAGTTGAAGAGATTACATGAATTTAAATATTAATATCTACACAGTCCAGTCACATTAATGTGACCACCACGTACTTTCCATGTCAGAGTTAAATAACCAATCACAGAAGGCAGGTGGCAGCACAGTGCAGTTGAGCGTATATAAAAGGTGTGTGAGGGCTTCGGAAAACATTTCAATCGTTGGCGTAATGCAGAAACGAAGCGATTTATCCGACTTCCAAAAGGGCATGATCATTGGCTTTCGGGCCAAGGGTGGAAGCATTTCCGAAACGGCTGAGTTTGTGAACTGTTCGCGTGCCGCCGTGGTAAAAGTGTACCGTGCATGGCAAAATGGGACTGTCCAAAATCAGCGACGTGGCAAATGTGGTGCACCACGGGCCATAGATGACAGAGGCGAACGACGGTTGCGGAGATGCGTTCGGGCAGATAGACGGGCTACCGTTGAGCAACTGACCACCAAAATGAACCAAGGGGCTACCAAAAGTGTCTCCCAAAGTACTATTCAGCGAACATTGCTGCGTCTGGGCCTCCGAAGCAGACGCCTGGTTCGTGCACCTATGCTGACTGCTGTTCATCGACGGCGAAGGCTAGAATTTGCACGCCAGTACAGCAGCTGGACGTCCACTGAGTGGCGACAGGTTGCGTTTTCGGATGAATCGCGTTTTATGCTCCATCGGACAGATGGACGTTGGCGTATAAGGCGTGAAACCTCTGAAAGGAACCACCCTGCAACCATTGCCGGAACGGTCCAAGCTGGAGGCGGGAGCATTATGGTCTGGGGAATGTTTTCCTGGCATTCTCTAGGTTCACTGATCATTGTGGAAGGCACAATGGATCAATACAAGTACGCATCTGTCCTTGCGGACCATGTTCACCCCTACATGCGCATTGTTTTTCCTCAGGATGATGGCATCTTCCAGCAGGACAATGCGAGGTGCCATACAGCTGCCAGTGTACGTGCGTGGTTCGAAGAGCACCAGGATGAGTTTACCGTCCTCCCCTGGCCAGCAAACTCACCTGACTTAAACCCAATCGAGCATCTGTGGGACCATCTCGATCGAGTTGTTCGCGCCATGGATCCTCAACCGCGTAATCTAGCGCAGCTGGCCACGGCATTAGAGTCGGCATGGCTCAACATCCCAGAGAACACCTTCAGGGACCTATGTGACTCTCTTCCTGCACGTCTCGCAGCAGTCCGCTCTGCGAAAGGTGGTTATTCTGGCTTTTGACAGATGGTCACATTAATGTGTAAGTGCTTTATCAAAGAATTTTGTGTTTGTCTTGTTAAGATAATTTTCAATGGTGTCAAGTCTGAGATCTTCATGAAGTGTGACATTTCAGACATAGTAATGGGCATTAGTAATAATGCGAAGGAAACGATTTGGAATTTTCTGTAATTTCAGATCATTTTTTATAGCAGAGGTTCATGCAGGTGAAACAAAAACTAAAACTGGTCTGATAATGGAGGTGTAAACAAGATCCATACTTGAACATTTTCCAACAATTAGAATTATACTATTAAAAACTTTATTTGCTTTGTTTCTAATCTTGTCAATATGATCATTCCATTTTAATTTAGAATTAAAAGTTATACCCAAATATTTGGAAGTTTCTTTGAATAGGGTAAGCTGACGAGTAGGATTAGTCCAGGATTTTTTCCTTCTAATGATAAGTAGTTGAGATTTCGTCGCAATAATAGCAATTCTCCAAAAGGTGCACCATCTCTCGATATGAGGTACTTGATCTTGTAATTTTTTAATCACATGGTTAACAGTTGTAGATCTATCCGTGAGAACTGTATCATCAGCATAACACCCAAGGAAGTAGTGATGGTAAATATTTTCCCTGGGGATGTTTGAAGTACCGATGCAGCACGCTTTTATACTCTTGGTCAATATGTCCGGACTCCCATCCTAACCACTTCATCACCAGGTTTGGCGACTATTTTTATGTTGAGGTTCACTCTTCCAATGTCATATCAGAAATGGCAAGAACTTTTTTTAGTTACATCATAGGGCTCATCTTTCCGCCACATGAATTCCGAAAGATCTCTAGAAAGATGGTGTTGTACCGCACCCCCTTTGCTTTTTCTGTCTCCATTTAACACAGCCTCAAAATCTTTCCACATTATGGATGTGAGTACTCATTGTTGGATAAACAAAATTAAATTTATGATTCACAGTTATATGCCTAAAACCCCCATTTGAAGCTCTTCCGTTTTATAGAATCGCCAACAATCTGAACTTACTGTTGATCTTTACATCAGTATGCTTGCTTCCCGATTTGGAACCTGAAGCCACTTTCACAGTATAACCCACTGAACATCCACTGTTGCGAAAGCACCCTGCCAGCATAGTTTTTTCGCCGTTCGTACAAACTCTTGTCAATTCTAACAACTGCATTTACTCGTGTAATACTCGCAGCCCCGTTTTGAAGCAGTAAAAATCGACAAAATATTTTCCCCGCATAAAAGCTGCAATTGCATATTTGACATCTAGAAAATAGAAAATTATCAGTTGTACTCTTAATTTTTCGCTATTGAAATTAGTAAAAGTGACCACCCTGGTCCCGCACGTAACACGCTAATGACTCCAGAGCTCATTAGACTTTTTGAATGATGGAATCAAATGCGGGGAATCACTACTGTAGAGAGGAATCTTATGTTTACTGTTATATTGTTATTAGATCATATTCAGAGAAAATTTCAGTTTTACGGTTGGAATTATATCGGCAGGGCATCACGATCGGGAAGTCTTGGATTCTCTCAACTTTATTTTTAAAGCTACATTTTTCCATTAAAATTTTCTTCCGTATCCTCATACTGTTTCTAGAATTCTCCTTTGCGACGCTTTAATATATTTTATATTTTATTTAAATATAAAATATTATTATACTTTATATTTTTCCAATAAAGGTAAAAAGGAATGGTTTTAGTATCTATCATTCCTTGGAATAGTACATTATATGTATAATCAGTACTTAAATTTAAACGGACATTGGGTGAGCTACTTGTTACCTTCCGAGTGGAAATGGAAATCCAGCCAGAGCCTCAAACAAGACGAAGTCCGATAAATAATTTTTTATCTATTTACAATTCATTTTATAATTTATTAATTATCTGATTATCTCTTTACATTTCTTTTAATTTTGGTTTAATTACTTATTTATTTGAATTTTTAGTTATTTACTTATTTTTTTTCCTTTGTTTCTGACAGTCTTCAATGGGACTCCGGCACTTCCAGTTTTAGGAATTAAGAGCTGAATGTAAGTGAAAAATTACTATGGGACAGGAAAAATGCAATACATTCGCTACAAGAAACAAATGTAAATAGGCAAGCTTTCAGAGGACCAAAGCACGGAATTTTCCCAATGATAAAAAATGAACTTTTTTCTTATATTCAAGCATTATAAAATTATGGATACACGGTATCTCCAAACACTTTAGACGGAAGAGAAGATGACATTTTATGGAATGATGGAGATTCTTCAGACACCGATTCACATTACAACAGTGATACTGATATCTTCAGTGAAAGTAATTTATTATGTATTATGTTATCAGAATTCTTAGTTAAAATTTTCACAAAGATTATTTGTGAATTTTATGTCTATTAAAATATTACAATAAAAAAATGCCTCTTTTTTTGTGCGCAACTGATGAAAAGACTATTTAATAAACAGCACATAATCTGGAAACATTTAGTAAGTTACTAATTTTACTATAATGTATTTTTTGTAACAGCAATTTTTTATTTAGAGTGTGCAAGATTATGTTGTTAATTTCCCTGCATAATAGTCACAGCTAGACTTTCCCAAAGAAAAAGTGACAAAAAAAGTGTGACTATTACACAAGTAAACGCAGTATTTTTCCAGGCCCACCTATTCATCCTTTAGGTTGTTGAAGTAAATCTAGTGCACAAACCTCTTATAAAATTGTTGCAATCAATTGCAGTATTTTGAAACATGTTGAGCTCTTTATTACACCACTTAAAGATGTTACTTCCTGTGCTTAACAGCAGATGAAACGCAACGTTGTTAGGAATTGTATTCTGGAATCATTAAACCAATTGTCAGATTGAATACTCTTTTATTTATTTCACGTTGTATCTTCACGCACCTTCATTTAAACATAATTTCATTCCGTGGCCTTTTATGCACATTCGACTGTGAGGTAATATAGCTTTTTCCTGGGAAAACGATTTGGCATCTTTCTCCCTTCTTGGTAAATTAAAAATTGTCACCATTTTTTTACGATGTTAAAACTGAAAGAAGACTATTATGATATCACACTGTTCATTAAATTCGGCAAACAGAAGTTGAAAGTGAAAGTACTGTCTTTGACATAAATGCTTAAACTGGGTAAAAAAGAAAAAGAAAGAAAAAACTCAATTACGGTATCAGGTGGTTCGTCAGCTTCGGCAAATAGAAGTTAAACAGAAAAAAAGACTATTATCATTTCACGCGGTTTACATAATTTGGCAGCTTATCGTGGGGGCCGTGAAGATCAAGTAGTACCATTTAGCCTAATAAATGATTGTGTTTCTTGAACATGGTGTCTTTTATTTAATGCAGAAGTAAAATTAAGAATCAAGATATTCCACATGCTTTATTCTGAGAAAATGTCTTCTGCGCATCTGTACATGTGTGAAACATTAAGCACATGCTACTCTAGGAATGTAAGTTATAATTTGAATAAATTTTAATAACTCTAGAATAGGAACTGAAAACAATTTTCACGGTTTCATAAAAAAATGCAATATTTAGGCGTCAGTAAAGTAGAAAATATTTTACTTAAATGCAATTTGTCTGAAACTAATCAAACTGATAATTAAAATAATCAAACTCAGAAATCTTTTACATCACTATGAAAGCCAATGAAATATTTGTACAGACGTATAAAATTTAACTCAGAAATGAAAATCAATGAACACATCAAAAATACCAAAGATTATTGTGAATGTGAACTTTTGACTGGTCAATATATAAGCACATCAGCTTTTTTTAATGCTCTTTAGTAAGACGTATCTTATTTTTTGAAGTATAAGCCTTTTTTAGTCCAAATGGGCTTTGTCCCTGAATGACTACTGTTTTCGTTTTGCGATTTAGCTTCGGAAACATCAAATGTCGGTTCACTTTTCAAACTGTTGCCACCAAATATTGCAGCCCTGAATTATAAAGAAATTAAATAATGAACAATGTGCATAAATGTATGTATGTTTCTCGCATTGTGATAAAACAATATTACCTAGAGCCATCGAATATTGAATGACGTAATCGTGCTGTGAATATGGGCACCTGGAAGCCCAAATTTGAAATTTTGAATTTGTTGTATTATCGATTTCATATTCTGTAAAACTTTAACAAATTTTTTATTAAAAAACTCGAGGATTTCAAAGTGAGCTATGGCAACGTTGTACAGAAAAACATTTTTATTTATCCCCAGCTCATAACTGTGTATAGGAAATTCTAAAGATATACTCCATTTAAAATTATTTTGTGATATGCTTCTTTAACTGAATTTTATGGTTCAAGTCTGAAGAACATAATACTTAATAAATAAAGGTAACACATAAAATGTTAAAAAACGCCCCTTTGTACGTAATTTAAAATCTGAAACATTTCAGATTTTCTTTCGTATGAAAGTTTTTCTAAATCTAAATTTTTAGAAGAGATTTTCATCTATTACTGGAAAAGTGTATGCCTTCATAAGAAAAAAATGACAGATTCACAGAATTTTCTTATTAGTGTAATAGGGTAAATTTGAGGGCAAAAAATGAAAAATTTTAATAAATATGGTTCATTACCTTAACTCTTACTTCCTAAGGATTGATAAGTTACCATAAGAATACTTTTTTTTACCTTACGCTACTTATAAGAAATGATTCCTTACTCCAGTTTTATAATAACAAAAGGTGCAAAATTTTAGTATTTCCAATAAATGGGATTTTCTTAGAAAGTAACAGAGTACTGGATATTTTGTTACATTCTTTTCCAATACTGTTTAGGATTATTTTAAGAATATATAGCATAAAACTTAAAATTCTCTAAAGGTCTTATTCCCATTTGGGTATAACAGTTAAATACTCTAATAATCTACAGTGAATCATGATTATTTCGTATTTAATTCTAAATATTATGTTTAGCTCTAAAATGAGTATTTTTGTGCTAAAACAGCATGCAATACAGGAAAATCTGAATGAATAACATAATCTTCAGTGTTTTTCATCTTGGTAATGGTAACATTTAGCATTGATAATTAAATTACAGTTTCCGAAAATGCTTACAAGGCTCCTATCACGTACACTTAACATCTGTAACTATGAAAATCTAGAACGTTGTTTATGCAAAATGTTTCAATAAAAACTGTTATACCTCTTTAAACCGGTATTATCAAAGAATATTAGGTCACATGATGAGAATTTTAAGAAGGAAGTTCTATATTCAGGATGCATGAAAATTGAAAATATTCAAAATTATAATGTGGATCGGGGGTAAAGCACGTTTCACTGTTTATTTGTTTGGTTCTTCAGTAAATATATGTGTAGAGATTTTAGGTAATTTTGGAAGCAGGACACGTGAAAAATGAACAATGCCCTTGCGGGGACTCGAACCACAGACCTCTCGAATATGCGCCGAGCGTGCTTGACCATTACACCACAAAGGCATACGAAGAAGGCGTTAGAAACACCTTATATACTCCTCCTTTTAAAGGGCGACTGGGGATTAAGGGACCCAAACGCCAAATCCCGGTGGTGAAGAATCATCATCCATCACTGTAGAGGCATTTGGTAATTTTGGAAGCAGGAGACGTGAAAAATGAGCAATGTCCTCACTGGGGACTCGAACCACAGATCTCTCGAATATGCGCCAAGCACGCTTGACCATTACACCACGAAGTCATGTAAAGAAGGCAGGAGAAATATCTTATATATGTACAATGATGTTGTTTAAAAGTATGTATGTTTTTAACAAAACTTTGTTCGCAGGAAAACGCACGGTTTGGTGTGGTTTACTCAAATTATGGCAAAAGACACAAGGGATATCTGCATAAGTGCAGGGAAGCCTTCATGGGAAACTTCCTAAGGAAAAGTGGCTCATATACATGTTACAAATGGGGAAAACCATGAAAATGAGCATGCAGACAGCTCATTCGCCTGGAATCGAACCCAGGTCGGAACTACCAGTGTTTAGTGACTTTACCTGAAAATGCACAGGCAAATAAATTAATGAAAATTTACATTTATAAATGAAAATCATGTCTTAATTACATTAAACAAACATCATGAATCTCCATGTTTAAACATATTTAGCAGAGAATACTGTTATTATCATAATAACCTTCGTTATAATAATGAATCACCTCTTAATCAAGTAAAAATATAAATTGCATTTTCTAATGACAGAAAAATTTGTGAAAGAAGCACCAACAGTCGGAAATCCCGAAGGATGTTTACATATGCGTAATGCGCGAGAGCTTCTTATTGCAAATCTATTATACCTTAAGGTCTGTTTACACAGAAGTGTTCAGTATATGAATCGACTAATAATCCCATTCACTTTTTTAATTCATAAAAATTGTAGTATGAGAAATTAAGAAACAGTCTGCAAGTGAATTCGGTTGGTATTGAATGAAATCCTGATAAAAGGATTAAGGTTATATATTAGAATTAAAAAGGTTAAAATGACTATATGGCAGAGCTAAAAGTAATATAACAAAACAAAGCTTGAAGATCTTCAACTGAGGAAAACCAATGAATAGTGGTAATTCACCTCTGTTTTGGTACTGAAAATACTTGTTTTATAAATTTCTTTGTACACGCTACATAAACAATCACTAAATTTTCTTGAAAGTTATCCACTGACATAGAAATAGCCATAATTAATGCAGAAACAGATAGTAAAATACAAATAGTATATTCAAGGCACCTAAAATGCAAAAATAATTGTAATGAGTAATGGAAATTAACAAAAAATTCTGAATGTATTAAATATCATTAAGTAGTATGAAAAACAGTTGTATGTGTGGATGAAAGATTTAGTATGGTTCTAAAATTGCTGATGAAAGTTGACTTCATTCTAAAATGTAAAAATTCAGAATATATCATGTTCGTTATTAGAGGTAGTTGGAGGCCAAAACTGAATAAAACATGCAATACCTTAAAAACATGCATTCAGATATAAATTATAAGAAAAATATGTGAACAAGCAGGAGATTACTTATAAAGGTTGAAAATGAGAATGAAGTAAATAGTAGTGTCTGAAATGAAATAAAATATTAGATTAACTAAATAGAAGACTATTACAGAATGAAAAATGGTACAGCTAGTACATTAAAATGAAACTATAAAATATAAACAGGAGAGATTCAATGTAGCTTATGAAAAATCATTAACAGAAGTAAAATATAATGCTTAATTTAAAAAAATTGAGCAGTGTAAGGAAGTTATAATTAAACATGAAAAAAAATTCTGAGCAAAATTAGGAAAAATCGGAAAATCAATAATTACAGAAAATGTAATTATGAACACAAGCTAAAATTAAGTGTACAAAGGAAACTACAGTTGTGTGCAAAATTACGATACTTTGCAAATTATGCCTATTTTTACAAAAAATATTGAGAAAAAGACACTTATTACGCTGCTGAGGCATTACACAAATATTCACAGTCGAATACACAGGTGTACATGTGCGTGCCTGCGGAGCTTAATTGCCTGTGCTTATTTAGCCCAGGTGGGTTTTCATAAGCTACAATTATCTAATCCCCTAAGGGCAATCTGAGTGGCAACTATCTGCGGAACAGTGATTGCGGAGGAAGGGATGCACACGAGGGGCTTTCAGCGATTTGTGGATCACCGTGCAACCACCCCACTAGAGCTCCAATATCACGTGGCCAAGCAAGAACTTATTCACATTCACATTCAAATGCTATAAAAATGTTATAGATATTGCACGATAACATCTATAACACCACCACCTTCTCTTTCACCTCAGCACTTCTGTTTTCACGGACTGCATCCAAGCATGATCCATTAACACCATTTGGGCTGATAACATTGCTTTGCATGATAAATCAACCATACTTCACTACTGATACTGGTTGGTGATTTATGTGCTCTATTCCAGTGCTCCGCAACCTTTTCTCACCTGCGATGCACAAAAAATCTTTCTGCAATTCCGTGGCACACCAAAAGCTAATGTATATATGTATTGATTTATACAGAAAATTTACAATAAATTTTTGTTTTTAATTTGAAAAATATACAATTATAAAACCATAACATATTTATTTATATGCAATCATAATAATTATCATAATAATCGAAATTTTTTTTAAAAAATTAAAAAACAAAAATTCTTCAATTTGATTGGTTTATTTCAAATTTTTAAAAAAACAGTTTGAGAGCTATTATTTTTAATTAAAATGGTCTGAAACCAATATATTTTGTTTAAATTCATGTTTAAAAAAAAGTTATATATTTTTGAGTTCCGAGTTATCAAGGAAGTGCCGAAAAAATTCAAATGCTGACACACAATCACACACACAACAGTGAAATATATAAAAAACATTTAAAATAGACATTATTAAGGAAAAAAAATTGTCATTGTGTATTAAATACATGTATTTGATTGCGGCACACCTATATCCTACTCATGGCACACCGGTTGCGGAGCACTGCTCTATTCCTTCATGGCATTCGCCATGTTTCGCCCAAGAGGTGGATGAATTCTATAAGGTATTACGTAAAATGAGCAGCCACGAAAGTATGGATGACATATTGAGATGCAGAATTATTGGTAGATTGGATGCAAGTCAATCACAAGCACAAGTGGTTAGAGAGTTCAGAGTAACGCCATATGCTACTTTCAGGACACAGATTCCATATCGAGAGAACCTGGAGAAGGTAGTCCAAGGTCCACAACAACGAATGAGAATCGTTATTTTGCACTTTCAGCACAGTGACAGAGGGCTGCTATAGCTTCACACCTCTCATGCGAGCTGCATGCTGCCACTGGAACCTGAACATTTCACAGTCTGCATTTGCCAGACGACTTCATGAGAATAGTGCTTATGTTTGCGTCCCGCTTACTGCAGCACACAGAAAGCAAATTTAGTGCAGTGCCGACAACATGCACCTTGCAGACTTCAGTGGAGCACCGTGCTTTTACACTTGAGTCGTGATTCCACCTAGACTCTGATTCTTGGCCAACTTGTATCTAGAGAGAGTATCATACCTGTATCTACACGATACCATTCCTCCCTCCTCAGTGAAAAGGATGATTAAGGTGATGGAAGTATAATGATTCGGAGAGGCTTTGTGTTGGACAGCTGCACACCCCTATATGTGTCTGACAAAAGCTCCTTAAGTGTTACGACTTACAGAGACGAGATCTTAGAGCCCTATGTTTGACTTTTCAGAGGCATGGTTACTCCTCGGTTTCTGTTACTGCACGACAATGCTCATCCACATAGGGCTCAGCTGGTCAACAATAACCAGGAAAATGAAGATATTTGCCGTGTGAATTGGCTAGCCAGATCTCCTAACCGTAACTCTATATAGCATGTACGGGACCTTCTTGAGAAGGTGATTCACCTCACCATGTCTCTCAGAGATTCATTCCAGAGTTGAAAACTGCCTTTCTGCTTAAGTGTGATCTGCCTACTTCCTGTCTAATATGCCATCGCGCTGCGCGACCAGTCTCTCTGTGAGAGCGGACTTCACCTCATATCAGACTCATTTTCAATTTGATATTACAACATGGATTTTCAGCATCCCTGCACTATGAGCTTTACTGATAATCATGCATACATAAAATTACTTACGAACGGTGCATATCTTTCCCTGTTATAAATATATATTCATACCAAATTTCATTAAAATTTGCCCATTAGGTTTTCAGAAATTCGATATAATGTGCAAATTCTCTTAATTTTGTACACAAATGTATGTATGCCCCACATGCAGTCCAGTCATAAGCATGAAATGTTTTTAAACTTCTGTTTTTCTTTGGGATAGTTTCAAAAAGGAATAACACATAGCACAGCTGTGTCACCATGGTAGCTCACGGAAGCCGCTGCCACTCGACCAAAATAAACATTCCGTGTTGTCACTCACACAAATTTAATCCCAATGCAGCAGACCCCAACCTCTCAGCTTCTCTTCCAGAAGGAACCCAGTTGCTCCACTCCAAAGGATCTGACCCTTCCAGTGACGTCATTCGTCATGCAGCACATGTCGCTGAACTTCCATTATTTAAACACCCCTCACAACCAGCAAACTTGAACACGGCTCACCGGGTGAGGGACTACCACAATTTTGTTACCTAGCCCATACATGTAGATAACTCCTTCTCATATGTTTGTTTATTTCAACATTTCTGTTTGTAAACTGATTCTTTCTATTTTATTATTAGTACATACCATGTATATTTCATGTCCTATTACACCTTCACTTGCTCCTTACACATAATTTTACTCTCAGGGGTGAATCGTGAACAGAATTTATACGATTGTCTCAGGGGTGAGAGTCAGGTTATTTTCATGATTGGACTTATGTCACTATGGCCGAAGGACCCCTCTTTTCCTTACCTGCTTCTGTTACTCAGCTGGGAACTAGCTGATAGTTGCCAATCTCATTATCCTAGGGGTTAGATAAATATTAAAGCTCATCTGAGCTAAATAAGCATATGCATTTAGCATTTAAGCAAGCAAACTTGATTACACTAACACTGAATAGGAGATTCTTAAAAATAGCACCTGAAGAGGCTTTTCAAGCATTATAAACAGGAAATATAGTAAAGGAGCAAACAACATGGCAATTTTATATTAACAAATCCAACATTTCAATTCTAACACTACGTTACCTGCTAATGGTGTGATAATCCAACTACACATGCGCAGAATATCATAGTGGAACTAGGGTATGGATTCAATTTAAGGAAATTTTCATAGCTAGGGCTTTTGTAAAGAGTGTATTTATTTATTTATTTTTCTCTCTCACACTTAGGAATGTAAAAATTATTTCACATCAAATAGTAAGATGCACTTTCTCGAAAACTGTCTGTTATTTATCCCTTTTTCACTACGTCTCCCCTTTGACTGGCATCGTTTTCTTATACAACTGTATTTAAGAAAATATAATACCTCTTAATTCAACAAATCTTGATTAAATAATTGTGAGGGTACGAAAATGTTTTAACTACTAAATTATGTGTAAACAATTTAATAAAAAATTTAGAAAGGGAGAGAGTAAACAAAAGTCAAAAAGGCATGATCAATAATCCTCAGTATTCCCTAATCCATACAACCCTTGCTCCATATAACCCTTGCTTGTATGACTTATACTAAACTACCAAAAATTAATTTTTGGTAGTTGCTATTAAGAGTTATAGAGGATGAAAAATTCGTTATAGACAGACAGGTACACAGACATCATTGTAAAAATAGTAAAAACGCGTTGTGAAGACCTATTTCATGCTTCTTCACTGAAAACTAATTATCGAACTTTTTGAACCAAAAAAATTACCTCTTACCTACGCATATTGGTTGGAGGAAGGCAAAAAATAGAAAGACAGTCGCCATCTGATGCCGATGAAAGTTGTCATATTATATTGCATTACTTTTTTATCTTATTAGTTCCCCCCCCCACAGTAAAATAAGTAATCCTCAAGTGTCCTATTGATCTGACGTCAGTTAGTTTTGGATTAATGAATCAAGCCTTCAAAATAGGTAAGTGAAACTTGCCTTTTATCTTATAATCTATATTTATTATATCACTTTTGTTTTCATCGAACTGGTAGATTTGGTACAGTTGTTCACATTTTTTTAGATAGCCAGGCACAATACTCTAATGTATGTTTAATTATTTGATTTAGAAGCTTAGTTTAATAAGAAAAGAATATTACAGAGCGTAATAAAAAGTTAACGTGATGTTGTAAGATTTTCCTTTACGAAGATGAGAATATTTTAGAGAAGAAATTTGTAAAACGAGCGCAGACAGAGACATGCTCCAAGATAAGCTCAACTAAACTGGAAAAATTGAATGAGATGTGAAATTGTGATGAAAAAAATTGTACATGCAATTTTTTAATTCTGACGTCAGATTTGAAGAGTTAGTCATCGAAATGGATGGTATTGAAGAATATTATAATAAGTACATTACTATGATACTAAATGAAAAACTAACAGGCAACGTTCAAAATGAAAATTATTCAGTAAGCACTTCTGAGGCCGCCCATACGGTATAGTGGTCCAAAGGTGAAGAATCTTTAGGGATCGGATTATATGGTCCTTCGTTTAAGAGTTTAGTGACACCATTGAGGTAAGTGTTCTTGTGCATGACGACTATCTGGCCACCTTTGTCGGCCTTTAAAGTGATAATATCCGGGTTAGAATGAATTTCACGCATTGTAGCTCTTTCTCTCGCGGTTAGATTTGGTTTCAAAGGTTTATTGTTTAATTTGACATTATGAGCGATAATATGCCTAATTGTTTCCTTCTGTGAATCTGAAACTTTACTGACCTTGAAAGCTTTTTCGATAGGAGCCAAAATCTTTGGAATCGAGGGTTTAGAGATTTGTGAGAAGTTAAAATTATATTTTAAAATTCTCTCTTGTTCTTCTGATAAACTAACATTAAATATATTAACTGTTGGCTTAACGTTTACAATGGAAAGATTTTTTGAACTGGAAGACTGTAAAAGAAGTTTTTCGAATTTAATTGCAAGGGTGTTTTTATGACGGTTAACTGCATACTCCGTTCTAGACCAAGACTTTTGTTCGAGAGCAGTGAATTTTGGATATGAATTAGTGAGTTCCAGATGAAGCTTATACATTTATTTGCAAATTTTCTATTCATTTCAGTGTGAAATTTTTCTGCTGTTTCATGCGTGCTTTATTAGTGGTTAGTTAATTTAGTTTGATTTTCTGCATTGTTTATCATGCCTTCATCCATTAATCGTTTCACTAAATTACACCTGAAATGACAGAAATTCCTAAATTGTCTTGACTTTTCACTTAAGTGTAAATGTAAAAAATTGATCCCTAATTTCATTCAAATCAAATTTAATCAAAAACCTTCCAGTTACGTTTCAAGAATTCTGTTAAACTGCAAGCTAGCCTTACTTCAGTCCATCATAAGGTATATACGTCAACAGTTATCCAAAACTGAACATGAGCTCTATAAGCTCAATGATATATAGGGAAATAATCTCCGAATTTATTTTTGAAAAAAATTAACCCGAGTGGAGGCTTCTTGTATGCCCAAGAATGGCCATCTGTATACAGATTTTGAGTTAGAACAAAAGGGCATTTTAAGCCTTCTTTGCAGTTGTTACTTATTCACAAGAACTCAGCGAACAGTCACTACTTAATTCTTCAGTATTCTAGCTTTTAAGGTACTCTTTTTTACCTAAGATATTACAACTTTAGAGAGCTCATTCTTTATTTGGAGGTTCACGGACCGAACTGAGTTTATAATAGATCTGAACATTTCTGAGTTTTGGCAATTAGCAACAATTGGCATTCATGATCCTGGGGAACGTCGCACCAAAACAGCAGAGAAAGAAGAAACTCGTAATCATTTTTGAAGAAATTACCAGAAATGAAGATGGTTGCTATACTTCTGGTACTTCCTAGCATAAGCCACGTTAAACCCAGACACTTCATCCAAACGAGATGCAGCGGAAAGACAGCTCTTAATGAAATTAGAAAACTCAAAAGTATATCGAGAATGTTATATCGCCTTTAAGTAATGGGAAGAAGGAATAATAGGAAAAAAAATTATTATTAATTGTATGCCGTTATTAACTGCATTACAACAGTCTATGATAAGCAGGTGTTAAAAGATTATATAATAAGCTGCACAGAATTGGGCAAGATAAAATAGACTTAAGCATGTGGCAGTTTGGTCTTCGCAGCGAAATTGAAACACAATATTAACAAATGAATAGAATCTAGACATATGTTCTATAGAAATCGTACCTTTGACCTATACTGAAGTAAAAAAAATGATACTTTTTAAGCAAATTTAAACTTGAACTAAAGACAGAAACTCCTTCCAGAAGGGGTATTTTATCTCTTTATCTTTAGCAAATATTCAATCCTGTTGCATTTTTGACACCAGTGCGTTACCAGCTAAATTACTGATCAAAGAAGTTTGAGCTTATTAAATCAAACTGGGATGACCTGAAAATATTCAAGAAAACTGTAAAAGTGGTACCAAGAATTAGATGCATTTAAAGAACTGGGGTTACCAGATGATTCGGAGGTGGAAACCAGCAAAACAGGTTGCTGTATATCTTTTACGACGCAAGCCAATATGTATACACAGTTATGGTTTTTCTACGATGCGAAGATACAGTCCAATTTTTAGGAGCAATGCTACAATGCCAAAAATAATAGTGCAACTTTTAGGAGGATTACACCTAGGTTAGAGTAACTTAATGCCTTGTAATTTAGAAGCCTGACTTGCTAATTACGTAGCATGCTTTCTTATTTAATAAGTGCCGGTTTTGTTGTATACACTAATACATGTCGCGCAGATGGCAACAACAGCTTGCGTCGCATTCCGGCATCCTTTGGAAACAACTGTGCTCAGTTGCAGCTGTGTAGGTAACCTGTATGGTCTGTTCTGCATCTTTAAAATGTTCAAGATTATCGAATCGCCCACCCCATGTGAGGTACGGTCAGTGATATGTTTTTCGTCGGCAAGAAACTTGTCTACAACAGGCATTCACTGGCAGATTTGTGAAGTTTACGAAGCTACTGCCATGAGTGAAGGCAAAGTGCATAAGTGGATCAGAGGCTTCAAAACTGGCCATGACAATGTCCGTAAGTCCCGCTCCGGTCACCTATCTTTGATCACAGACGATATGTTGGCTTCAGTTGAAACAAAAATTCTTGAGAACAGACACTTCACCATAAGCACTCTTTCAAACGAATTTCCTGAAGTGTCTAGTTTAAGACATGAAAACGGCCGCAACCTCTTGGTTATCAGAACAGGCAGCAAGTTTCTACGACGAGGGTATTTAAAATCTAGTTCTAAGGTATGATACGTGTTTAAACAAATGTGGACCCTATGTTGAAAAATAGAGAAACGTATGTAGAATCTGAAACTATATTTGGTTTTTGAAAATTTCCTTTTGTTTGGTTTTCACTTTCAAACCTTACTAAAAAACCACCCCTCGTATATTATAGAAGCAATAAGTCTCTCTGATGTCACAACTCATCCTTCGACAGATTCGACTACAGCATTCTCTTGCATTAGACAAAATGACCAGTAGGGAACATTTCTAGCATACCACATTCAGAAGACTTCCAGACTTACAGCTCCTAGACATTAAGCTTAAGTCTCTGCAACTTTAAATCCAGCAGACCTCCCATCAAAAAGTTGAAGTCATCGAATCCTCGGCAGTCAGTGTTGGGTGGGTTTAACGTGGCTTAAGAACTCAAAAGAATATTCTCGAAAAGACAAATCTTGAGGAATAGCAAGTCTTTGCCCAGAGAAAGAAAAGAACAGTTATTTTTATGGCTAATAAAGCAGAAACACTAATGTGGTTCCAAGGAATTTCAAAATTTTCACGAATAATTAGCATATTTTGTTGGACCCTAAGCTTTATCAAAAGAATTCGTAAAGCTTTTGTTCTCGAAAACATGAAATGGAGTGTTCCTCAGTAGAGCAAAATACTCTGACGTAAGAAGCGTTTTCTACGATAAAATTTCCTATAAATAAGGTTATTATTTAAATTAACCAGTTATTTATAGTTTCAACCTTTATCTTAACTGCTCCTTTCCTTTTCCTTACCAGAATGTAAATGAGGTTTGTCATTCGATGTCCATAGACATATAAGCATTCTATACCACGCCATGCACACAGGGAAAATCCCTCCTCATGATTGGATATAACTTCCGATGACATTTCATCTACGCTTACAAACTCCTTGACTTTGCTTGCGCTCAAGAGTACTTCTCCATACCATTTGTTTATATTTTGATAGCAGAACCATAAAGACTATTGACCTGCATTGTATTTTTGTTGCTCTGAGATTATACTTCTTACAGCACTGTAGTGTCGTGAATTTAATATATATAAAAAAGGTAGTTTCTCCCCCCCCCCAGCGAGAAAAGCTATTATTACTTCTTGTGTTTACTCCGTAAATGTATATTAATATCAAGGACAGATTTTTTATAAATCTATTCTTAATTTAAAATCCTTCATATTAAAGTGGTTGCGATTATTAACTCATTATTTCATGTTCATTATAGCGTATACATTCTCTGGAGATGCAGTCTCCAAGTTTTTCAAAATATCAAAAAACGATGTTGGGAACGGAACTATCGTAAAACACATTAAATTCACAATATTTATAAGCAGTCTGAAAAAGTAAAATTTATTTTTGAAGTTAGACTAATGAAGACTTGGAACAGATAAATAGAGATACGTATTTTAAATTGAATAATAATATTTTATGAATATTGGCCCTTTTTTAATGTGTAACATCTTTTGTATCTTTGCATAAAAATAATGTTTGTCAGAGAAGGAAGTTTTTATTATTATTCCTGTGTACTAAACTCAGCTGCAATACTGAGCTCACCTTTTTTCTTTCATTTAAGGAAAAAGAATATTGGAAATGACTTGGACATTAACATGGAAATAACAAAACATTTGCAAAGAAAATATTTTCTGCAATGTGAAAGGAACAGAATCAACAAAACTGCAATAATAATAATAATATAGTTACTAGCACACAATGCATTTACAGTTTGATCGAGATCGTCATGTTTCGGTTTTTGCATTAAATTCATGAACTCAACTATTTATATAATCCAAGAGCTTAAGCTTGCTTCTGATATTAATAGCATCTTTGAAAGATTTCATAATTTCATTATTCCAGGAAACAGGAAGCCATCTGCAGAACACTGCAACTAATTTTTTTCGTTTCAAAGAAAATACATGATAATTTTCACGCTTCTGTGTCACTCATACACGTCATTCATCAAAAACAAAATAGTAAGAATCCCACCTATGCGTCATTACGCCAAGAGAATCATCATGTCATCGGAAAGTTGTCCAATAACAAGTACAGGTTTTTCCATATGCGCATGGCGCGGTACAGAATGCTTATATGCTACCGGGTAGTGTACTATCATTATCTTTCAGTTTCCTTACCTGAATGCAAATTAGATAGATAGTATTTAAACTGAGGTTTTTTTATTGTAAGAAAGAGCGTGTTTCTGGCCTGCCCAGCCATCTCACATTAGTTCTGCCAGCTTAGATTAAAATTTAGTTGTGTAGTCTAACTACTATACTATGTTTTTAAACTGAAATTTATTGTTCCTTTAATTTGCATCACCAAGAGCTGTGGTTGACTTTGTTAGCACAAAAATATGCATCAATGTTCTATGTTCTGTTTAAATAATTTATTTGACTATGTAGTTACTTTCAGACATAGCGATAAATCAATTCACATCTATTAGAGGTTTGGGTTAATTAACTACCAGATAAAGAAAAATCTATAAAGAACGAAAATTATCAAAAGATACATTTTTCTTTTGTTATCAAGTAGTACTACTTTCAGCACATCATAGTATTACATGTTTAGAGTGTCATTTCAAGAACTGTCATAAAGATTACACTATTTCCAAGTGTATAAAGTGTCAGAGGTTAAAGTAACAAAAGGCTATTCCTATTCAACCTATCCTTCGACAGTCAGAAATGTGGTCATATTTGGGATTGCTGGGCTCAATTTCTGTGAACCTCTGTCCCTTTGAGCAAGAAGAGTGTTAGAATACATGTGTTATTTATAGAGTGGTGTACTCAGAACTTATTGCTGATCTAAACATTTATTCAGTCATTAAGCAGATTTTTAGTTCGACACAATATTCAATGAAAAGACCAATTTTATTGTGCTAACACTGCACACAGAAAATATAAACTGGAAGGGTATCGAATCTAATGAAACACTGAAACCCATCAAAAAAAAAACTCAGTCCACCCATTACTGCTTGGTAGTATAGACAACAAGAGTATTTAATTGCTCTATCAAGATTCTTTGAATAAGAGTTTCAGGACATTCCTCACTTGGCTACGAACTGCAGGCTACTGCCATGATGTGCAGTCAACTATTAATTAAAACTTCTCAGTTACGTTTCTGAAGATTTCTGAGATTTGATATCTTTGACCCCCAGTATGTTCTTACATGAGCTGAAGAAAATTGCAGTAGCAGATTTTTATGTACTAGATCACGACAGATTCCAGAAAAGGTATTCTGATTGTCAAAATTGCATGACGAATTAGGAAATCACTTCCGCACAGTGGCATAATGAGGACAGGAAGAGGTCTATCACGGTCTCAGTAATGGTCCCCAAGACAAACAAGACTCTCCGGAAAATTTTGATTTTTATTTTGAACGATTTCTCAATCTACATTTTTAAAACATTAATTCTTGTAATATAATTAATTATTTCCTTTCTTGATTTGTCTGATAAAATATGTTATAAATAATCTTTGCCGTAAATCAGTTAAATATCTCCGTACACAAAACATTCTTTCTTTTCGAACACTTTATTCTTGCAAAATAGTGATATATTTTTATTTCTTTTAAACAAAACGAAAGTACAGCTCACGCATGTTATTTTAAAACGGCAATACACTATAATCTTTTACTATATTATAACCTCTTCGACCTTGAACTATTATTATTTGGGAGACCGAACTATAGGTTTGTCATGCATTTTACTTTTGAACATCTACTCGACAATTCTAGTATTCAGTGAACAGTGTATGAGTGAAACTGTTAACGGTGCTCAAGACAATAATTGAAGAGATAGACAATATTCAAATTTTATTACTATACTGTTTGCAAATTGTAATAGTTTTCTTTTTATATATTATTTACTGTTGTGTTACTCAAAAGTAATATCTTAATTAATAAAATAAAAGTTAATTTTTTATTTAGACCATATCAATGTGAGGAAAAAACTTAGCGGTTATCAGAAGCAGAAAAGAAAGTTACAGCAAGAAAAAGATGCTCAGAACTCCGTAATAATAATGGAATCATATTTATTGAAAAAAAAGGAGAAACCAGGCAAAAAAAGGGAAGAAGGATGACGTAAAATCAGAGTCAGAATCTGTACTCCTACTGCTGCTAAACTTTATAGAGTATTTCCTCCCTCCTTCCAGCATGCCTTCGTAGTGTAACAGTAGCACACTCAGCGCGCATTCAAGAGGTCCAGGTTCGAGTCCCGGCGAGGGCATTGCTCATTTTTCATGTCTCCTGCTTCAAAATAACCTAATAACTATAGAACTTTTTCACAATAATACATCACAATAAACACAAGACACTGAAGATAATGAAGATGGGGGTCCAAGTACATCAGAAATCCAAATCTGTGTCCATATCAAATAAAAAGTACAGAAAATGCAACAGAAACACTCACTGTATTTCTGGACGTTCTAGGGTTTAAAGACGTTGCTTCTTTAAAATTCAATAATAATCTTCCAATAACATCGAACCAACTTCACATAGAAATGATTATTATTCGTGGATCCCGCATATTTCAGAACGAATACAAAATGCAGTGTAAGGTCTCCCTTATTTTACATAACAAATTAATTTTAGTACCTTCTCCGAACCTCTCATTTTCCCCTCACATTTCCTCCCCAGGAGGCAAATTTAAAGTCAGGTGAATAGAGTATTTAAACAGACGAATCTTGTAGTTTACTCAGAGTGTGATTTCGCTAGGCAGCACACATTACTAGTTTGTCCTTGCTGTTATGCAGAGTCGCTGACACGCCTTTTTGGCCATTTAATAAGTATATTGCCCTGTATGTTGTTGAGTCAGCCTACTTAGCCTTAAATTAAATTGTTAACCAGCACTACTCCTCATCTTTGAATTTATTGTGAAATTATTCTTAAGTTCCACCGCAAGTCGTCAGTATTATTTGTGAGCACGAATACGTGCATTTGTGCTAAAAATTGAATAACAAAGGGTTTCTTTTACCCTTCTGTTCCAGTATTCCTCACGCCTGTGCGAGAAATCACCAGGTTTTTTAGTGAGATCTACCAAAGTTTATGATAGCAAAGATCAGATCCCAGAGCAGTAGCATCATCAACTTACAGTCTAATGCCAAAATCTTGGTTTTCTCAAAGGGTTGGTAATGAAGAACTGATATTAACCAATTTTGGTTGATATTTACCAAAAAATAGTCCAGCAGACTGCTTTTGTCGCTTGCTGTTCCCTACATAATCCCAAATATATTCCCTACATAATCATCTATCGTAACATCTCATTTTAATGAGAAGAGGAAAAAAAGATAAATTGATTAGCCATGAAAGAAGTCCAAATCATTGAAAATAGTTTACAACTTGGAAAGAAACAGAACGATGATTAAATCACAGGGGATCTCATGTAATACTGGATTAAAATAATTAAATCACACATAAAACGGGGCTCGACAAATCATTAGAAGCAAATATGCACTCAGAAAAAGAACAGTGGCGAAATATATTGCAACAAATATTAGCTTCTATGAAATATCTGATTATACAGATTCTTTCTATATGTGGAACCTAATGCTTCAAGATAATTCAGTAATAGAAATGTTGTAAACCTGTTATCTTTACTAAAATTTGTAGGTCGGTTTGATTCACTTCTAGCAAATCATCTTTAAAATGTCACGGTAATGCCAAGAACTGTCTCATACCTATCATCACAAATTCAAAATGAATTTATTCATCTTCTGGCATCCAAAGTTCGAAATCAACTAATATGTGACATGAAAAGAAAAAAATATTCTGGACTTTTATTTAATTCGACTCCTGATATCGCTCATCGAGAACAAACGTTGCATGTATTTTGGCATGCAGATATTGATTTCACCAGCAGAAAAGTTTCTATCAAAGAATCTTTTCTAGGATTTATTGAAACTGCTAAAGATGCTCAAGATGAAACTTCAAATGAAAATACAATTTTAGAAAAACGAAATTCTCATGAGATTTCATTAACAAACTGTAGTTCACAATGTTATGATAATGCTGCCATGATGTCATGTCACAAATCTGGCGTTCAATAAATTATGGAAAAAAATAATAAAGCATTATTTGTAAATTGTGATAACCACTCATTAAATTCAGTAAGAGTTACTACAACTAAGCAAGTTCTAGTTGTTGTAATATCTTTTGGAATAATTGAAAACATGTATATCTTTTTCTCACGTTCAACATTACGATGAGAATTGTTAAAAAATACTTTAAAGAAAACTGTTAAACGTGAATCTGACAAACGATGGAGTGCCCGAGCATGAGCAGTTAGCGTTATTATCGATGCGTTAGAAGAATTAGTAGAACTATTAGGAAAATTAGGACCGGAAAGTACTACAAGTGACACCAGAAGTGAAGTTACAATTTTACTGGAAAATACACTGAATTTTTATTTCATAGCTTTAGTCGATTTCTGGCATGAAATCTTCAAAACTGATCAAGTGCAGCTTAAGAACTTAAAATGAATTTTTAAGGAGCGTTCCATATCTTGAAACTTTGGCGACTGAATTTGCACGCGAAATCTCTTTCTGAAAAATGGGGTATTGACACAACAATGCGTGTTAGAAGACGCCGGAAAATGCCAGGAGAATTGGCTACAGATGGTGGCCTTTCCACAGAAGGTGAAATTTCTTGCATTATGAAAAGCGTTTTTGATAGTGTTTTTGAAAAGCACTCTTACAGCAGGAAAAATAATTGACTAAATCATCTTAATTCCAGATTTGGATATTTTTACTGGACGTTGAAAGTTTATTAAACAAAGATAATGTTAATAATGATCTGGAATTGTAAAAATTTGCTTGAATTTTACAATACAGATTTTTATGGAACAAATATGTGATTGTAAGACTATTACTCCGCAGCAGAAAAGAAACTGAACCTAAAACTATAAGAGCTTCTTACCTTTATGATCTCGTACAGAGAAGTTGTTTCTCCAAACCTGAGAGTTGCACTTTAAATACTCCTTATTATTTTTAAATCAACTGCTAGCTGTAACGTTTGTTCAGCAAATTCAGATTAATTTTGACATATCTACAATAAATGATGGGACAAGATCGCCTAAAAATTTGAAATGATTGACTTTGATAAAATAATTAATAATTTTGCTTCATCAGACACTAAAAAAATCTATACATAGTAATTAATTTTATTAATACACTATAGTGTTATTATTAAATATATCTACTTATATATAATACATATTAACTTTTTTCATTGCTAAAAAACTGTATTCTTTTAAACAATTACATAAATATGTAAAATAAATTAATTTTAGATGACTGTATGTCCTATTTTTCTACTGACACAGACACATTTCCGAATTTAATCTTGATTTTTTTAACTAGATTTTTGTTTTTGGTTTCAAATTTAAAGCCTAACCTAAGCCTGCATCCCTGCTTGTCCCGAAGAATATAGTATTTTGTAAAAGTGTGGTTAGGTAGTGACTATTTGTAAGATATTATAGATTATTTTAAGGTAGGTATTATATACTGGTAATAACTATAGGTTTTTCGGGCTGAGGAGGGTTCCAAAGGTATCGTGCCCTAGGCACCAGTTATGCTCACTATGCCACTGATCCGCAAATGGCACCTGAGCCAGTTAATAGAAGCAGCAGAAAACACAAAATTATTAATGAACATGGCGAACCAGAGAGAAATAACTGGCCAATGGCCAAGGGGGAGAAACGTTTTAAAGTATGTGCATGCAAGAGTGGCAAGGATTAAATTTAAACGAGAACTCCTGTTCGTCCAATACAACGATTATACCGTTTGAAGGTATCAGAAAGAGATTCCCATTTTCAGCAAAAGGAACTGCAAATTAATACTCGTGCAGAAGCACTGCAACCTCCCAAAAGACAAATACTGAACTTTTGAACAAAATTAAAGATACGAAGATAACAGAACTGAGAATGCTACTGAATTACCAGCATAAGGAGCACGTTATTAATGGGAATCCTTCATAGATTTAAAAAAAAAAGATCGGCATGTTATGGCATAGGCTAAAATTTGTTATACTACATTATATTTATTACGTATCTTATATTTTACGGTTAAAACAAAATCCTCGAGTGTCTTATTGATGGGATGTCAGTTTTGTATTAATGGAGCTAGATGTCAGAATTAAAGGTAAATGAAATTTACCTTTTAGCTTATAATCTTCATTTCTTAAATTACATTTGTTCTGTCAAACCAGAATGAAATGGTAGATTCGGTATAATTAACAAAATTAGCTTAATTTCTTTTTATATTACTATGTAAAATCTATCTATAGGCCTCTTTCCCAGTAAGTTATCTAGTTATTTAGCAACCAATATTTCCAGTTTCCATAAATATGGTTTTAATTTCAATATTTTGCAAATCACCAACTGCCAAATATTGTAATTTATGTTAACTAATGCTTTTATATCAATTTCTAATAATAATTTTACATTAACCATCAGTTACGCTTTAGTTTTGTTATCCTTTAATTTTGATGCCAGTGTACACTGCGCAAAAAAAAGGGGGGACAGTTCTATATCTCCTGTTCTAGTGGGGCGATTCATGAAATTCAATTTGCGTTTTTAGCGGACTTAGGATATATATTAGATCTATATATAGCATCATTATATCATAGGTATTTTGACACAAAATCAGACTTTTTGTGAAATGGCATGCCTTTTTTTTTTCCATATTTCGATTCTACGACTCAAATTATGCCAAACTGCCAAGTTTTGTAAAAAGTGCAAGAGTAGTTTTTAAAAAATTAGCTCTCAAAATTTTAGCTCGTCAGTGTGAATTTGATATATATTTATTAACCTCTGTTTTTTATTCACTTACTCGATTCCTTCTTCCAGAATTCAAAATATAGTTCGCACATTTTTCATGCTTTATTTTTTAAATTTATATTTCTAAATATTTTCTATAAATTTTTCCAAAAAAGTTTTGTATTATAACCTATAAAATTTTTATCATCATCTTAAGGCAGTTTGTTGACAAATGCCTGCCTATTCTTTCAGCATAAGAAAATTTAGCGATGCATTATCACATTAAAAAATTACAGTACTGCAAAAGTCTGCTGCTGCATAGAATACATCCTCAAAATTCTGCTGAATTAAAAAAATGACATACTTTATCATATTATTAATAAATATTTGCCGAATATCACTTTTGTTTTTAGTGTTTTTTCGATCAGTATCAATATTGAAAAATAGAGGGCGCCACAACTCCGTTTGGCCAGATAGTCAATTTTCATTTTGGAGGTACCATTTAATTCTTCTGCATTAAAGTGTTTAATTTTTTACCTCAGGAAATGAAGTAACATTTACAGATTCACCATGGCACAATTTATTCATTAAAATGTTATTTCTACAGCACAAAATGTGCATATACATCAATAATATTTAACTAAGTTGCAAACCTAATGGTTTCTGTAACGTCATTACATCTTTCGCATGGACCTTATAAGAGGTAAGCATAGACCTTTCTTATAAGATCCATGATCTTTCGCAAAGTAGGAAACTTGGCGAATTTTTTTTGCGCCTGTGTGTCGTCTGCAGAGTTGAACAGGTTTGAATGTAAATACCCCTGCCTCAAGCAATTTAGGGGGACAAAACGTTGAAAGCTTTCAATAGCCAATCAATCCAACAAAACTTTCAATAGCCATATGTAGAGTCTGGAAACCATAAGGAGTCAGCACATTCAATGAAAAACTTCTCAAAGCGCAATGTTTGGCTCTCTGCTAAATGTAATTCAAATGATAAATTATTTAACTAATAAATTTTCAGCTAAGGGTTATGCTCGATATTTTTTCAGAGAGCGTAACGGACATCTTTAAAACTACCTCAATTACCAATTTTGAGCCATTCTACGTAAAATCTTGAATGCTGAACTGATATTTACTTGGGGTAATTTATAGAACTTAATTATAGAAAAAGAATGAGTTCAAATTATACTTATATTTTTTTAATAATCTCATTATCTATTAGGTCAGCACTTCATTGAATGCGTTGAAATGAAGCATAACTAAAACTGATTTAAAATAGTCTTCAAATATGATAGTGTGTTATTTTATATAAGAATTCGATAAATTTTGCCTCTTCAATAATTCTTGCAAATGACACTTGACTATTTCAATATTATTTCGTGCATAACATAGTGTAAGTTATTAAATCGCGGGAAAGATGGCATAATTGAAAATTAAAGAACATTTTGAGAGACAAATTGTGAAATTCGACAAATATTCCGCAGCCGAGGATGTTGTATAAGTCAGGCACATACGTAAGTTTTTATTAAATAGAGTAAAGCATGCAAGAGTTGTCTGCTTAAAGGAAGAAATGCCATCGTGGAGGAATTTCTAAGGAAAATTGACTTTGAGTGGGTATTAAAAATAATGCATGTAATTTTCATTCAAATTATGTTTATTTCTTATGTAAAAATTTCTGATATATACCAAATTATTGTAAATTACTTTACTCGAAAAAGATTGTGAATGCACGGAATTAAAGATTTGCCCGTGCCGAAAATGAAAAATATTAAACATATACGGTTTATGCATATGCTTGCAAAAAGCATGTATCTACCTTTAACAAATTACAGCAAAGCACACAAGGGCTATCTGCATAAATGGAGGGATGCCATCATTGAGGACTTTCTCCATGAAATTGGCTTGTACCATGCTATAACATGGGGGAAAAATCACGAAATCACCCATGCACCAGACCATTTGCTGCTATTCAAACCCCTGTTGAACTACCAGTAATCAGTGATAACAGATGGCCCACCGGCACCTTAGTCGTCAGTGAGCTAATCTGCTATCATGTAACGTGATTTCTATTCAAACATGAATTGTTCAAGATGCCGGCAAATATTAAAAGCATTTAAACACTGGAAACTTCAATAGAAATCAGAAAAATTTGTGATTTTTTTTTATTCATTATCTTGTAAAATTACAAAAAATCCTCAAAATTTGCAAAAATTCGCTCAGTAATAAAGTGAGTCTTGTGCAAGAATTCAAACAACGGGTAATAACTTTACTTTGTAGGCATTTTGTCCGTTTTCTCAGCTCTTTGATTGTAAATAATCAAATGATAATTAATGGTAAAGCAGATGAAAGGACTTTATATAGGTAAGCATTTAATTTCAATGATCATTTCAACTTGTCGCTGTATGTATTAGACGTAAATACGTGTTAACAGTTTTTTCATATATTATCAATTTTTTAAGATATTGTTGCGTTTTACGGCTTCATGGATTTGGAGTAATTGATGACGACATGATGAAGACTGAAAAACATATATAAAATATATGGTGGCATAATAACAAAAAGCTAACAGGAGCAATTTGTAATCCCAATAAAACCCTGCATTTTTAATTGAAACTGTTTCTTGTTCTGTTTGTAGCTTTTAAACATAAATTTGGACAGGATTGTTTTCATAACGCCAAAGCATACGAAAGCTGTTTGCCTGAAGAAAGGATAGCCTTCCTGAGAGGCTTTCTAAATGAAACTGGCTCGTATCCACATTACGCATGGGGATAATCACGAAAACTCCCATGCAGGAACTTCTTTTAGGATTTGAACTATGGTCGATCTAGCAATTTTCAGCTATTTTACCATTTGGCTGCGAATGAGTCTAAAGAATAATTTAAATTATTAAACAAATGCCAGGCCATTCACCATCAGGTCATTAGGCGACGAGCTCTCCAGTACTTTTAACAAAACAATAAAAATTACTTAGTGAATCCGTCACGCCCTTCTGGAGTCAATCATCACGTATTCAGGTGAATTCAGTTAAAATCGAAGTAAATAGTAAATAGTAGGTAGTATCATCACGTAAGTAAATAGGTACTAAGACAATCATATCCAATCAAAGTCCAAAGTGGGCCACAGCGGCAGATTCGGAACACTGTACGTACTACAAAGCACACTCCAGGGCCACCAGCAGCGATCGCCGGTTGCGATACAATAATGAAACAAGTATAAAAAAGGAGAAACTGATTTCAGAGTTCAAATCCTAGGTTATTTTCATTCTGTATGTTCCGCAGTGGATGCCAAGGGACGACTACCTCTCTTTATTCATGTTAGCCACCCGAGTGCCCGCCCTTCGTTACTTGTCACTTATAAACTCTGCATATTCTAAATTCAATCATTGTAAGTTAATTTAACCATACAACCACATTATACAAAAAGGGGTGGAAGGAAGGAAAAAAAGAATGAGATAAACTGTAAACATTGAACGAATAACCAATGAAAATTAGATAAATTAAGTATAAAAAAATTACGCAAAACTGTAATAGGTTTGTGTCAAGTTTAATTTTATTGTTCCCTTCTCTTCAGGTATGCACGCAAAACGAAAAGCACTGTATCAATCCACTTTCCGTAGGTCAGTTCTTAGTTCATGCAAAAAAATACTTTCCTCTCTATTGCTCAAATATTTTACACAGCTGTAAAAAGTATATCAGTTTTTAATCTATTACTCCTTTTGGAAGAGGAGGAAATGACAAACAAAGCAGCTTTTTCACTAAGCGAAAGCATTTTTCCTTATCTCTAAATGCCATGTAGGTACCCCATGGAGATAAATAAGATTTTAAAAATATAGTGTAAAAATAGTAAGACTTACTTCCAAGCACTTACAAAGAGCTGAAATGCAGAAATCAAAACTTGAATTTACTATGTATTCACATGTCTTACAATTTACAGACACACATTTTTATTCAGATAATTTGCTTCCATTTTCTTTGCATTTTTCTTATAAAGTTAATTAAGGCTTTTAATTATATATGAAAATTTCCTCTTCATTTCTTTAATTCATGTGATGTCAGACTCAGTAGCGCAGCTAAAGGGGCCTGGTTCTCCATGGACGGCATAATTCGAAGGTGCCAATTTCATGTAAAATAATATATGGAGGTCAGTCCTGTGTTCGTTCAGGCAAATAAAGAACAATATGATTCTGAATTACTGTATGGAATTAATTTAAGAAGAAAAATAGATTTTTCTGTAGATCAGTATCCAAAGAAATCACCGTGAGATTTCAACAGCTATGCGCTCTTATACCATCTATATTCATTCAAAACTTGAAAATTGCAATCTTGATGCAACCTACGTGGGGGGGGGGAGATTAAGTAATTCTTTCTTTCCAAATACGAGTGATAATTGTCAGACGTAAACTTGTAATACGAGCTGCGTTTATTTATGCCCACTGCGGTTCTTAACTGGAATATGGGCTGAACTCGTTGAGGACCATCAAAAGGTTAATAAGGAAGAATTCCCTCAGCTAGAGAGAAGTGTTTCAAAGTTTTATTTCCATCATTATTGCTAAAGAAAAAGAAACTGAAATGTGGAGGGTGGGTTCCGTGGATGTTTTGCTATTTGTTCTAAAATACAGCTCTTCAGATAATGTAATACTGATAAGAATTTTTTTCACAACTGATGTGTTTCTAGTTGTTATAAGAGTTTTTTTTAAATAAAAATCATTTTAAAACTACAAATGTTTAATTTTGCATTTAAGAAATAGTTCTTTACTATCACCATAGTACTCTGTAATTAGGTGGCTTTGCAAATAAATATAATAATAATAATAATACAATTTTAAAATGATGGAATTAAAATTTTTTTCAGAAGTAGATTTTTAATTTATTTTCTTCCTTCATGTCATTTTACATTCAGTTATTTGCTTATACCAAAAGGAGAGATGAATTCAAAGACCGCGCAGGCGGATATACTCGAGGTCGTCCACTGGCAGCACATGTTCTAGCTGTGCCGAATATATCGCTTTTAATCTCTGATTTATTATTTAAATTGAAGAAATTTACAGAATAGAATGTAGCCTTTCTAAGACAATCTTCAACATGTCCAAAAGATTTGTTTTTCCATGAAGATGATTGTTTAAATGAAATGATATTTAAAGAAATATTTTATGTATATTTTAAGAAAGACTGGTCATTTTAAGAGGTGGTCGTCTGAACTTCACACACAAAATTTGACTGTAAAAGGGTTGAGCTATATTTTTATTTTACCGTTCCTACTACTTTTAAAGTGATAAAAATTTTATAATGTCTGATGCTGAAGAGGCAAATCAAAATTTCTAAATAAGACAAGAATAAAAATATTACCAATGCAACACAAGGACAAGAAAAAAAAAAAAAGAGATTGCTTTGATTACTAACAATTGTTATCCTAGAGTTTATGATCGCTTATAGAAAAGAGAATCAGCATTTTTAAATCTTGCAAATGAAATTTATTATAAATCTATAGAAGGCAATAAAAGAATAGAAAGTATTCATTCATTACAGCACTTAACATAGCACAAGTGAATGGTACTATTTTCTAAGATCACTGAATGTATATCCTTTCTGATTTGAAAAAGCCTATAGACCCCTACGAAGTCTTTTTGCGTTCTCCAGTATTCCAGATAGTGTTTATAGCTTAAGGGGTTGCGTTATTTAAATCCTAATGAGGTGTTGCTATGGTTACCCGGGTCATTAGCGTCAACTCTCTTTGGCAAAAAATTCCATTTTCACCACGGCGAGAATCTTGCCAAAGATAGCAACCCGTAATTCTAACGTCAGAAACCCAGAGCAACGGTCAGCGCCATCTGTTGCCAAAAGGCTACTTTCATATTTCTCAAAATTTACTCTTAACGTAGATGTATTTCTAGGCACACCTGCAAAAAATTAGAGTTTTTTATTCAAGATTTTCTAAGATATACATGAATTTACATATTGGAGCGTTTTGAAATTTGACATCTTGTTTTTGAGCAATAATAACGCCAAATGTGGTTTACGCACTTTGTTAAAATCATTTGAATGTATGAATTATGACTTTTCTCCCCTCATCTGCAATGAAAAAAAAAAGAAAAGGAAAATAGGTTGCTATAAATTAAGTTCGACAAGTAAATTATTCTTGCCGAAAACTGAAAAAAATACGCCAAGATAAATTTTTGAATTTCTCTGTAAATTTCGAACCAAATCTTACAAAATTTAATATTTAGGCATGATTTGAGTCATAGAATCGAAATATGGAAAAAAATTCGCATGTCATTTCGGAAAAAGTCCGATTTAGTGTCAAATTACCTATGTTAGAATGATGCTCTATATAAATCTAATATATATCCTAAGTCGCTCTTTCCAGATATGAAAAACGCAAGTTAAATTTCATCAATCGGCCCAGTAGAACGGGAGTTGCGCAGTGTACATGGTGTTTAAGCTCATCAAGATACCAACGCCATTCTTTGCCTGGGACACTTCTCATCCTATTTGAAAAGTGCGATCGCCTCTCCCCTGCTTAAACCCACCAAGCCATCGAGTGATCAGGTCCCTTTTAAGAGCGACTAGTCTGCCTTCAAGTAAAGCGGTTGAGCACATCATCCTCCAGAGGGACCTCAATCATGGTGAAAATAACAACCTTTTTATCTCCAAACAGTACGGATTTAGAAAAACAACATTCGACTGCCCACCAATTGTACAGAGTAACGAAGATGATCTTTACAGGTCTGCAGAATATATCTGTTACAGAAGGGTCATTTTTGGACATCGCCAACACCTTTGATCGTGTCTGGCTGGACAGCCTAACACACTAATGTTTGCCTGAGTTTCCCATATTACATCATAAATATCATCCACTCCCGTTTCCACGACCGCGGTTTAATGAGTTGGGAAGGAATCATGACAAAGAGCGGCACCAAGATCCATATCTTTCAAGAAGGTTCTGTGACCGCTCGGAGAAATGTGGACACGGTACTGGAACCCCAAGTTACACTGTTTAGGGTGCTCTTTGCCACACTTTGTTGAACACACCTAAACTTTGAATGAAAAAGGGTTTATAGATTATTATAGGTTACTCTGAACCTTTTTTTATTTATACTAGATGGCAGCACAACACAAACCAGTCCATATATTTTAGCCATGTTTAGTTTTTAAAGACCCTCATTTTTTTAAGAAATCTTCCATTTGTATATATATATATATATAAAAGAATTTTTTGGGGGGTTGTTAAAATATACTTATTCTATATTAGTTTACCTTGAAATCTTGCCTGAAATCGAACGGCGATAATCAGGTGTGCCCAGAGAGTATAATCACTAAAACACTATGACCAGACCAACAGCTGTATCTTTGTTTCACTGCATCTCTTCAGTGAGCTCATTCACAATAGAAAGGTGGGTTCACATCTGTGTTTTATTTCCAATTTATTCATTTATTTATTTATTTTTGAGGGGGAGGTTCGATTATCAACTAAGAACTTGTTGGGGTGATTTTTCTGAAGGTCAGGGGTGATTTTATCAGTTAGCTGTTTGGTTTTTCACTAGAGCAGTTCTCTTTTTCGCTTTCGTTCAGAGAAGTTTTGCTAGCGGTACATTTTGATAGTTTTGAGTTGTACACGTTTATTTAATTTTATTTTGTAGTTTATATTTTCTAATTGTAGATATAATATTAGTTTATTTTTTTCTCATTTTTAATTATTTTCCAAATCGATCAGAGAGGGCTGACCATTTCTGAAGCACTGAAAGTGTGACATGAATTGCCTTCAGATAGTGAATCTGGTACGGATATCGGTACATGTGCAAAACATGCAATATTGAGTTGTGCTTTTTCAAAGATGGTGTCACTTTCTTCGAAAAGTACTACAATTAAAAAAAAAAGGACGAAAGTGTACATATATGAAATGAAATGATGTAAATATCAGATACCCAAGTTACTTTTTTTCTCATTTATACGCATGTAATCATCATATAACCAAGAGCTTTTTTGGGGGGTGTAGAGTAGCAGGCCTTGCTATGGCATATTCTGGGTAATGCTTAATCTGCTACGGTATTCAGAATTTAGAGTTTTTTTAGTGCGTGGCAAAATCTTTTACTCTATTACGCGCTTCCTAGCAAGGCTCGCTTTTCGAAGCTCTATTCATTCAGTGTACCCGCTTCGGGTCCACCCACAGAATTAAAACGGTAAGTGATATCTTTACAAAATTTTACCTGTGTACTCCTCTAGGCCTGATTAGACTGCCTACAACTTTTTATCGAAATTCCAACTTTAAAAGGTAGCGTGCCGGAAAGAGTTAATGGATGATGGCCTCATCGAGCAGATGTGTCAGAATACTTGCAAACAGAAGATATTACTCTAATGGACTGGGCACCTAACTCACCCGAATTGAACCCAATTGTGCATGTATGGGATGCCTTGGTATGCCGAATTTCTCCCTGGACTCTACAGTAGTTGAAAAGTGCACTTTTAGAAGAGTGGCTTGCAGTTCACAAGACTTACCAACACATTAGTAAAGTCTATGAAATCAAGATGCGAGGTATGCATCTGTCCGAGGTGACCATACAGCCATATTAAACAAAATAAATTTTCACAACAGGTGACTTAATTTTTCCATCATTTTTCAATTTCCATAAATATGATTTTAATTCCAATATTCAACTGCCAAACAATATATAATCAACTGCCAAACATTGTAATTTATATTAACTAATGCTTTTATATAAGTTTCTATTATGCTTTTACATTAATTATCAGTTACGTTTTAGTTCTGTCCTTATCCTTTAATTTTGATGACCAGTGGACATACTGTTTAAGCTCATAAGATACCAACGGCATCCTTCGATTGGGACACTTCCCATCCTATTGGAAAACTGCTACCATCTCTCCGCTTCTTAAACCCACCAAGCCATCGAGCAAGCCAGTCTCTTAATGAGCGATCAGTCTGCTTTCCTTGCTCAAGTAAAGCGGTTGAGCACATTCATCTTCCAGAGGGTCCTCAATCACGCTGAATAACAACCTTCTTATCGCCAAAAAGTACGGATTTAGAAAAAGAGCATTCGACTGCTTACCAGCTGTAGAGAGTAACGAAGATTATCTCTACAAGATCTGCAGAATAATTCTGCTACAGAAGCCTTATTTTTGGAGATTCTTAGGGCCTTCGATCGTGTCTGGCTGGAGGACTTTTTCCCATTTTACATCATATAGGTCATACATTCCTATGTGTCATATAAACACTGTCGTTCGTGTTAACAACTTCTACTCCAGGATCTATACAAGGCGAGAGTTCCCAAGAGTCCTTCCTTGGCCCCTATTATATTCAACATTTACACGAATGACATCCCACATACACCACACACCAACCTCTCTATGTATGCAGACAACACAGCAATTCTCTCAATGTGCATCTCCTGGCTCAGTCTTACAAACATTACAGAATGACGTCCAAGCACTGAGTGCCACTATTTGCGTGGAAAATCAAGATTTATGTGGCAAAACCTAATGCTACCCTATTCACGAAAAAAAAAAAAACCACTGGTCCTAGTCTGCATGTATGTATGTACAATACACCATTTCTTAGACTAAGCAGGCCCGAGATACTTAGGTGTTATTCTTGATCACTGGCTCACTTGGTCCACACACATCACACAGATTCTAAGCAAGTTCCCGGTGCGTAAACGTACAACACTCGTCCCCTTGATTGCTCAAAACAGCATTCTTTCAACTGATAACAGGATACTCATTTACAAGAACCTCGTTGCGTCCTATTCTGACATACGCTTGTCCTGTCTGGGGTAACACATGTAGAACTTTAATGCAAAAGCTACGTACTACTCAAAATATTGCACTAAGGGATGCCATAAACTGCCGATGCTTCATTAGGAAGCAATACACCTGGAGTTTAAAATTCTTGAAGTTAACCATTATCTGGCCAAGCTGGCTGAATATTTCTTCCGGAAAATTATGGACGTTTAAAATGCTACAATTATTGTACTCAGTTATGACTAGTATATAATTGCTTATCTCCACGGCATCTTTCATTACCTTATGCAAAAATGTCTACTGCATATGGGTGAAGCATAAGCTCTACTAAAGCGCGACGCTACTCTTGCAAGAATATGAATGTTTCCCATTCATAGGCAAGCTCTTGGAGACATAAGGTAAACCATCTAGACTCGCCTCATGCGACTTTCCAATAAAAGCCAGTATGCGGTGAAATAGATGTGCAGGGTGCTGGCAAAATTCACTCTACTTGAAATGCTAGTGAGGTAAAAAGCATAAATCTATTTGAGAATTAGTTTCTGCTATTGTACATACTCAAAACTTTTATTCTGCAGTGTGCTTTGCACGCGATTTGTTTGATTTGATAGAAAAAATTTTCGTTTTACAATTAATCATTTTCGTACTTAAATATTTTATAAATGGCTACTATGTATATCAGGTGTTACAATAAAATTATTTGCTGCAATTACACGTATTTTGTAACACGTAAAAATGACCACTTCTGGTGGTTAGTGTCAGTGACCACAGAACACAGCTTTACAAATCAATCTCTATAGTACTCATGGAAGCAGTTGTTTTTTTTTTTTTCCAAGTTTTTTTTTTTTCCAAGTTTTTTTTTTCCAAAGAGTGCAACTTTGCATGTGTTGTTCTAACAGGCTGTTCCCATACTGTCCTTACAGGCTTTTTCTTGGTGCTGCAGAGTACACATTGTCGTGATGTTGTCTTCGATGGCTGATGCTTATTTTCTTGAAGACGAATTGATGCATCAACTACTGGCTTATGTTTATTAATTGCCATCTAGTGAACTACAAGGGAACTTCAGAAACGGTCAGTCTTGAAAACCACTCACACGAACGAGTAAGACGTTCAGTAGAAAAGGTGGTTACTGTAGGTAACCATCGCCCTTCAAAGATTTAAACTGTGGGTCGCTACTAAAATTTAATTCAGAGTAACGAGTTTAAAGAAAAATTAGTTGCAATACCTTCATTATCTTTAATTTATTGCATTTTATATACAGCGCAATTATAATATCGCAATACCAGCCATGTTGAGCTGTAAATCACACTTGCCTAATGAAACTGCCACTAAGCGCATCATAATAGCGGTATTGCATTCCAATGTCAGCCTATAAATTATTTCAGAATCGATATATTCCACGAAAACACAGTTCATAACTTTCTGCTCACATAGGCATGCTGATAAAAAGGTCGGAGCTACTGTGACTAGTGTAGTTGTTGTGGTTTTCCAGTACAATTAGTTGTTTGTTTCATCGGAGTGCGTACATCGTAAGAACAGTATATTATTACATTTTACTGTTTTACCCGACTTTAGTTTGTACAGTTTGAATAATTATTAGCGGAGGTGTTATTTATATTTTTGTTTAATTTTTTTAAACTTATGAATAGTTTTTTACTTATTGAGCAACAAAAGTAATGGTGCCTTACGAAAATGCTACAAAGTCTCTTTAAGGATCTAGTAATCATAAAGAGGCATCTAAGATGTGAAAAGGAAATTTTGGACGTCCAAAATTATCTTTACATACCCAAAAATGATGATATTCAATGAAATATCGAATCAATGTGATCCGTATTTGCAGGGAATGTGTGAAAACCAAGCCTAATTAGCATTATCCAATCAAAAGTAATTAGATGGTTTGTGATATGCAAATCTAGGCGTTACGTCATCCAAGGGTGAATCAAGCGCTTTGCGCAAACTGAATATTTGAGTGAATTTCTGCAACATAGCGTTTGATTTCAGTGTGTAGGGACTCAAAGCAGTTTGTTATGGCTTCGAAGTATCATTTGGAAGAATCTGTAAAGTGGCAAATTATCGGCCGTTTAGAAGCAGGGTAGTCAATCACGGAAACAGCCACATGTCTGATTATTTCAAGACAGACAGTCTCTAAGCTATGGAAACAGTTTCAAAATGATGGAAGTGTTGTAAAGAGGCCTGGACAAGGTCGGAAACGAATGACAACTGCTTCTGAAGATCGGTATCTGGCTTTAACTGCCCGTCGTAACAGAAAGGCTACTGCTCGCCAATTAAGTTCAGAGCTTGCAGCCGCCACTGGAACTGTTGCATCACGGCAAACAATATACAGAAGGCTTAATGAAAAAGGCCTTTATGCCAGAAAGCCAAGGGTATGTGTTTTACTGTCTTCACAGAAAAAGAGGGATCGCTTTAATTGGTGTAAAGAACATCAAAACTGGACTGAACATCAATGGTCCCATGTTCTCTTTACTGATGAGTCGCGGTTTAGTTTAACTGGTGATTCTAAACGTGTTTACATCTGGAGGGAGTCAGGAACACGAAATGATCCCTCGAACATTGTGGAACGTGACCGTTTCGGTAGTGGAGGTGTGATGGTATGGGGTGGAATAATGATCGATGGACGTACGCCCCTACACGTGTTCAGCAGCGGATCTGTGACAGGCCAGATATATCGGGATGAGGTCTTAGATCCTTATGTAAGACTTTTCAGGGGTGCATATGGACCTGACTTTTTATTTATGGATGATAATGCCCGTCCACATCGAGCAAACCTCGTTGATGAATTCCTTGAAAGTGAAGACATTAAGCGAATACCTTGGCCACCAAACTCTCCTGACCTTAACCCGATAGAGAACTTATGGGACTACCTTGGAAGAGCAATTGCACGTATACATCCTCCTCCTAGAGATGTAAATGCTCTGAAAACGGCATTGCTGGAAGAGTGGAGATTAATTCCCCAAACTGTGGTTAACAACGTTATTTCCAGCCTTAAAACACGTCGTGATATGTGTGTACAAGTCAGGGGAGATCATATTAAATTCGTAAGACTTAATTCTTATTCTGAATCATTCCTTTTTTTCTTAACTCTCTTTGTCACACTTTATTGCCATTTTTATTGTTTCATGCTACAATTTTATATCATATGAGGTGATCTTCAATTTTTTCTTTTGCATTTATGTGTCATCATGTTATGTAGGATTCCACGAAAATTCATTAAATTATAAGTCATAGTCTCTGAGAAATCCGTGAATTTATGCATGTAAACATAATTTTGGACATGAGTGTAGCAAATAAAACAAGAGTTTTGCTGAAAAAGTTACTTGCCTCTTCCTGCCCCTCAAATTGTTAAGAAACGATGGTGTGGGGGAAAGATAATTTACAATTGACGAACTACTGAATGAGACTGACTTTTGTCCTTCACCCCAAAATAAACCAGGTCACTTGAAAAGTATGGCGATGACGCTAATGTAACAGCTTATATGGCTTATGCTCATATTATAGGTTTTGCAGAGACAATAATGAAAAACAAACACGAACAAAGATAGAACTGAAATTCGGCCCTGAGACTCGGATTCGCTTTATATGTTTTTTCTGGCCAGTCCCACGTTTTGATCATACGGCCGGCATTTGGCCGTTAGGAGGATCAGGGCTTATGATGATGATGGTAAATACTAGTATGCCTTACACTGCGTGTTTCAAGGCTACAGGTCACAAGGTTATTACTGATTCATGGTACCAGGAGAAGTTACCAAATGATAAACAAAGGTTAAGAATTGTTAAAACAGCAGCTGCTATTTAGATTTTTGGAAGGCAATGGGGATCTTATTCCACAATCTCTTCAAGCTTTTATAGATGCTGTAGTTGCAAGAAGAAAGAAATATTGACAAATTAAGGAAGAAATCATTTTCATTAGACAAGTACTTACTTACAGTCGTGAGGCCAAAGTCATATCTCTTTTGAAACCGTGTATAAAAAGCACGGATCGCACAGATTATTTATTGTGCTGAGTTCATTAAGATTTGTTTTTAAATGTTCTCCATCATCCAACCATCTTTGACTCTTAAACAACATGCACTTTCTCAAACAGTGTATGAAACGCGGACTTCAATGTGCGAACAATTGATGAGTACAACGTATTCCACTCAATGTGTGGCATCCTTTGTGTGCCTCCCAAAGTCTGCTGCTGTCCCGGGTCAACACAGCTCGCTTTGAAGGATATGCAGCAGGAAGTGTTGGACGTCTCGGAACTATTCCATTGAAACGAATGCACAACCTGAACACTCCCAACTCCATCAGCATAATACAGCCCAACCTAAAAGATGACATACCAAACCTCAGGATCAGCTTGGTCCATTCGGAGGAAAAATGAAAAAGTAATCCTGAGCTTTATGAAGTATAAACTTCATATATTAATTCATTCCAACATTTCTTTTTTACATCTCCTTTTCATGACTCCCCTACTCAAACTGATTTTTTCTGCACGTAGCTGTCATCTGAAACTCCATTCTTTCTTCTCCAGATGAAGATAATCCCTGGAATGTCGGAAACCAGCGTGTCGATGTCGAAACCAGCGTGTGGTTGGATGATACAGGACAAAAATATTGATGAACAAACTCTTAATGAACTCAACATAAAAGCCCGTTTCTACTACTGCATATGCGTTTCTCCAAACGAATTTATTTTGATTGACATCTGGTGTCCGTCGACGGATGACGGAACGGATGGAGTTCAACAATGTTCAACTTCCATGTGTTAGGTCTGCGGAAACGTTGGGGTCACGTAGTAAAAAAGGAGCAATCAGGTGTTGTCACCAAAAATTAATGGCGGCAGAAGCAGCGATGAACGCTGGCTCAGAGAAAGAATGTTTTGCTAAAAAATGCTTATTTCTGAATTAGCATTATTGCGAGAAATCTGTGTACTGAAAAAGACAGGAATCAGCTGAATTTAGTTAAAAAAAAGATAAGAAAAATAAGATAACTGCAACTACAGTACTAGTTCCCAGAGAGCAGTGATTACTGTCAAGGAAATCAGGAGCAAAAAATATAATACCAAGTTCATGAAATAGGAAAATTTGTCCTGAAAATTATTTTCTAGTTCTGCATACACATTTACCTTTCATGATAATGAACGTCTGACTATATCAAACTGCTATAGCAAATCAGATACGGCATGAAAAGATTTGTTACTTTTTTCTTTTGAAACAGGTAAAAACTAAAAACGTTAATTATAAATTAAATTTAGTAGCCTTGAATTAGAATTAGTTACTTTTTTCTTTTGAAACAGGTAAAAACTAAAAACGTTAATTATAAATTAAATTTAGTAGCCTTAAATTAGAAATAATATTCCACTGAATTAAAGAGTACGTTAAAGTTATATTTCTCTATTTACAAATATACCTTTTGGCTAGCATATATTTGTAAGCACATGGAATATATTTTTAGCAGTCTGTTTAACTTCAATTGGAACGCCGCTTTAAAAAATTTTGCCTTTGGTAAGAAATGTCCTAGAAGCTGAAAAAAAACTCTGGTGAATTTTTTAGCCGATAGTACACTGAAATAGAACAAAAAAAATTTAGTTTTATGAATTCATTTACTTCATAATGTATATAGGACAAAATTGCTAATAATGTTAGTGTGGTGATGACGTAGTGGTAAAGCTGAGGGTAGCGACTTGTGGCATTTTGGGTCGAGAGTTCGGATCCTATCCTTTTCTTTTTTTCACCCTGTTCGCAATTTTCTCAGCTCCGTGTTCCAATTTTATCTATATTTGTGTTTTAAAATTTATTCCTATTGTTATGTGCATTAAATATAACCGTTTTATTGATGCTCTTATTTATTTAAAATTTTCCCTCAAGAATTTATTTTGAAAATTATAATACGAATTTAAAATATACTCCCTGTATATATATATATTTCTTTTCGTTTCACTTTTATGTTAATGTACATACATGTTAGGAGACTTTGAGATGTTTCCAGCTCTAAACTAGACTTTGGGATGTTTCCAGGTATAAACTTTCAATACTAATGAACATGAGACAGTATTAATGCCCTGAACATTTTTAATAAAACAATTTTTAAAAAACTTATAATAATTGCTTTAAATTCAGTTCTCTCCAGCTGAAGCACAGGAATTAATTAATTAAATATTTCCATTTTATTTACCTTAGGTATGTATACATATATAAAGAGAAATAAGCTTATCTTTATAACTTCTTCCATAAAAAGCTATGAATTTAAAATTTATAAATTCAAAATAATATTTTATGCATTATGCATAAAATATAACTGCGCATAGTACATTTTGAAAGAAACGAGATTTCTAATAAATTATCCAGCTGTGACACAGAAGCTAACGCTAAAATTGTATATATCTCTTTTCTCCCCAAATTTGCGCATATTTTAAAAATATACAATCTCACATAGCAGTCAGCGGTATACAAGCATAGCAAATTTAATAAAATAATAATTGTAATTCAATATTAATTTAATAAAATAATAATTGTAATTGGTTCACAATGTGTAAATATTGTGAACCTTTCTTTACAGTTGCTCTGTATTTTTAAGGAACCAGCTATTAAATGTGTTGAACATTTTTATCTGTTTTGCAGTAACAGTACATGTTACTTTTAATTATATATTATTTCGTTAATATTTAAGTCTTCTAGAAACGGAAAGAAATTTTTAAAAATTACTCCAGCTTCTATGCAGTTAGAGATGTTCATAATATGCATTATAACCTTATGTACCTAAAAATTGCTAACTTGCTTTACTTTCACAGTTCATAAGCAGAACTAAAAATTTCCAATAACATTGTCTGAATAATCGTAAGTTAAATCAGAGACCTCTGGTGGCAATGAATGCAACTGACCACCGAACTTCCGTAAGCGTAAATCCAACGCAATAATGTAAACGGTTGTCCGTCTGCGTAATGCGTTTCTCCCAATACGCTATGCGTTGGTAACACACTAATGGAAACGGGCCTTAATAAGTAGCCCGCTTTTCAGTCGATATAGACTGAAAAACAGGTTGAATCACTTTGGTCTATGAACTTTTATTTCTAAATAAAATTTCGTTTCAACCATATTTTCCTTTATCAGTACTTCTTGACGATTTTTCTCGCAAGAAACGCAGCTCTACAGACGAATTTCACAGAATTGGAAAGTGATCTTTTTTCTTCTTTTTCAAAAACTAGCCCATTTCACCTTTTCCAGCCACTAGATGTTCTATTACATTTTCCGTTCCCTAACGATACCTTTCACCAACTTTTAAAATAATTTTGGCAGCTATTTGGAATTAATGAAAAAAAATGTGATTTTAGACACCAATATAACTTAAAATAGTACTGGATTTTCACCATCAGAAATACTTTTGGAGACCTTCGTCTGCCATAAAACTTACTCTTCGCACGGCACGTCGATACGCCTTCTTTGCCTGAGTAGCACCTGGAAGATCTGCAGACGTGTTCAGAAGACGTTTGTCAGTTCATAACAGGATGGGATATGACACCAATTCAATGGAAAAGGAAAAGCAAGAAAAAACAAAGTTTCGCTGTGGTACTCTAAGCATTGTTGAGCGATTTCCTCAATTTGCTCACATTTCAGGAGGAGGCCCTTCCGGGAAATCTAATAGCAGGATGGTGTATTCAAGAATTTGGTAAGGTTCTTTTATGTTAATTTAGCCAATTAACGAGATTTTGATCTTTACTGTCAATTCTCCTTTCCATTACCATACTAGAATGCATAATTTTGAGGGGTGGGACTGTAAGACATAGCGTGTTTCTGCCTCTCGAGGCCATGTTACTAAGTTTCCGCAAGCTCAGATAAGATTGTATTCTTTTGCTTTGTATTATAGTTGCCGACATTTAAATTTTACGCCAGTAAGAAGTTGAGCCATCTTCACGGTAAATTATTTGTGTAGCCCTTAGCTACTAGATTTAGTTTTAAATTTGATTTTAGTGTTACTTTAAGTTACAACATCACAAATGGTTGGCTGATTTTTAAAACACGAGACAAGCATCCAGTTGTGATTTAATAAAAAGGTTTGTTAAACCTTGTTAAGACTTTGTTCTTTTCAGACACAGCGATAATTCGCTCTAAACTCTATACTGGAGGCTGAACAAAATCTCTGATTATGGCTCAATACAACTCAAATTTTAGTCTGCCCCAACAGGCTCACTGGAAGAACATGGAAAGTTGTCGGTTCAATCGTCTATACGACGCGAGAGTCACTGAAACCCACAGCAACTTCTGATGGCAGAACGTCTGTAATGAACTTTTTGGAACAACTGGATACTCATTTTTTACCCAACTGGACAAGTACAAAATGTCACCATAGCAACCGCCACACCGCGAGGAGCACTGAGCCAGTAAAAAGGCATCGGAAAATTTTTGTTGGGTGAACTTGTAGAAACATTAGGTTATTTTGAAACTGGAAGAAAATACTTTATAAACTTAGCCATGAGGCTTTTACATTCGAAGTATTTACAAAAAGATACGGACGTCGTCCAAATTATATTCCCTAGCTTACTGCCGAAAATGCAGGATTTTGTTGAGTATCAGAACCCGAGCACATTAGAGAAGTTGTTTGAGCTTACGGTTAAGTTTAAAAGTAGGAGAGTATTAGCAAGTACGAGTACGTCAGATTATGGCCATAGGTCAAATGAATATTTTATTCGACCTATAGCGCAAGGAAGCCCACGATCTGATGGCCGTAGTCGGTTTGATAACAGAAAAAAATTTCCACCCAAGAATGGCGATCGGCAAGATAAGGCACAAGAACAGAAGTCGGATGGCAAGAATTTAAACTAATAAGGGGTACTGATATACAGAGGACAGTCACTCCGGATGGAGAAACAGCCCTCTCGAATTCACTTAAATACAGTGACAATAAAAAATTTAACCCTGCCAGTCATTCAAATTCTATTAAACCATGTACCAGCGGTCGCACTGTTGGGAATAGGCGAAAAACAGTTTCATGGCAGAAAATTTTTTAAATTAACGAATTTTACACATCGCAGAGTGTTTGGTATTAAAGAAACGAGAATTACTGCCGTTCAAGGCAAACAATATCAATGTACAGGTAAAATTACATCAAATGTACAGGTCAAAAATGAGAACCAAAAAGCGGTTTTTTTTGTTGTGAAAAATCTTCAAGCACCTGCCATTTTCGAAATCGATTTTTTATAAGGAAGGGGCAGGGGCGAAATATTAATTTTCAGGAAGCGACAGTGCAACTGGATGTGAATAAAGTGGAAGAGAAGGAAATCCAGACTCCAGCCATAGACGTCAATGATCTGAAGCCAGAAGAAACACTGAAAGTGGACCAGCCGATAAGAGGGTTTTCAGTGTTAGTTGACGAGGCTCCAAGGTTACCTCAAATCGTAAACTATAGCATAGACACAGGAAACTGCCACCCCTCATCGAGCAAAGTCTTACCACTATGACACAGTTAAAGATGATATAATTGAAAAACACATTCAAGAAACAAGAAATGTTAAATAATAAAACTCTAATTCTCATAAATAGCCCTTACGCTAGCCCGCTAGTGCTATGCAAAACGAATAATAATTTCCCACGGACGGACCATGCAGCATGGCGTTTTCCAATTGACTGCCGAAACTTAAATAGTATAATTGAATCCATTACCCGTAACTGAAGAAAAAATTAGAAAGATTAAGTCAATGAAATATATGACCGATCACACCTTTGATCGCTAGATCACACCTTTGAGTATTTTCAAATATGTATGAAACCAGAGGATGTGCCCCAAACCCCGTTTATTACCAAATCAGACATTTATGCCTTCCTGAGAATGCCGTTTGGCTTATGCGGAGCACCCTCCACATTTCATAGGGCATTGAGACATTATACTAAGACCTGTACTCGGAAAATTTAAGTACATGATATAATTGTTAACAGCGAAACTACAGACGAATACATCGAGATTCAGTGAAGTGTTTTCACTTGTAAAAAATCAAAACTGAAATTTGTGACCAACGAACTTCGTTACTTAGACTATAATTTCAGATAGGAATCGAGACCGAAGATTCCAAAACAGTTACAATATCACACACTACTCTCCATATAATACAGCGAAGAAGTTACCTCATTTTTGTGCTTGCACTCCTATTATAAGACTTTTATCAAAATTTGCCTTTATAGCTGAAAAGAAAGAAAGCCAGGTTTACCTGGTCGACCCGAAAGACTGCCGTGAGGGTCACCAGTGACGGGTATAGTGACAAGTTCATTGATGTCAATACGTAGTTTTTCGAAGATAATTACATCTTCTAACAGAAATTCCTTACATTATTCGTTAAATTTGATACAGTATCTATTAATAGCTGATTCTGATAATAAAAGTTCATGTGGAACAAAAATGATGACAAAACTGCCGTATTTGTTATGCTAGTAGGCAACTAAAGTTTTTTTTTTTTTTTTCCCTTCCAATTTTTAGTAATGTAATAAGGTCTTTCCCCCCCCCCATCCAAAAGGACTAATACTAATTAAAATTCTATTATCGTTAGCTATACATCTGATATCTGATTTGAGTACAATAGAACGTGAGAAAACTCTAACATGTAAAAAAAATAAATAAATAAACAGAATTAATGTTAAAATTAAATCAAAATAAAATATTCTTGGTTCACCCACTACATTAAAACATTGTTGAGGTCAGAGCTAGGCATTTTGTCTGTTTAATCAGCTGGAAGCTTAATGATTGGCTCTGTTTACCTTCTTTCATTCCTATTTTGTTATATGGTCAAGTTATGCAAGATTGCTGTAGTTCACACCCAGATGTATAGAAATGATCTTACAGAAATTTCTAGATATTCAGACATCAATTCTAAAAACTATAACAACACTAAATTGGAAAAAAAAATACATAAAACAGCAATAAAGAGTAAACCTGATTTTTTTTAAAGGAATCTTCCAGCTCCCCCCCCCCCTGAGAGATGGAAAAAAGATCACAGAATAAAATTATGCTTGCATGATTCAGTAAGTCTCTTATGTTTTTGTACTCCTTCATTTGTATTTATCATTAAAAAACCACATAACTTTTCAGATGACCATACAAAATATTCCAGAGCAATTTTCTAGAAGGGATTCCTGTGGTATCAAATGTAAACAGACCAGCTGAAATATGCACTAAAGTTTGTAAAAAATGTCTGAAAAACTGAGCCAAATAAATTTTTGATACATAAAATCAATCACCCATATAAATTCAGAATTAATACTAAAAATTTGATGTGGCCTCTACATGACTTAGATTTTTCCAGCAGGAGATGTGAAAAATTAACTGTGGTTTCGCCAAAATTTGAACCAGAGATCTTCCTTTCAAAGATAAAAGAGAGCAAATGAAAATAGAAGTACAGTAAGAGCTGGACTTCCCAGCATTCAACTAATTGCAAAGCTCAAATAAGAGAAATTTTTTTTTAATTTCATTCTTCTTTTTAAACATCCCTTCAGAAGAAAATGGGAGACATTATGCCCGTTAAGTCATAAAGCACTTACAGGTCTCTAGAAACTCCGTTGATCACTTCTAAAATGTGAATAGAATTACAAGGCTCTATTTTAAAAGACACTGCTTACATCCTCCCCAATAATTACATCCATACTACTGCTCCAAAAATTTCTTTCTGGAATAGACTACACCCACAGCTAACACTAGAAACTAGTTCTTATTGGACTTAATACTCCTAGAAAGTAAAGTGAGGAGTTATTATCCATCAGAGTTTCCATTAGAAGTTCTTTGTTACTATGGTAGGGGAACACAGAAGATTCCAAATACCGTCCAGAGATATTTTTGTGATAGCCAAACAAAGCCAGGGTCAGGGCATAGGGTGGATTTTGGAGGACATGTGTTCTAACTAAGGCTGCTATCACACATCCGTTTGTTTCCGAAGAACAACTGTTTGGAACAATTTTTTGCTTTGTCACAACAGCCAATCACTACAGATCACTTTGGGGTTAATATGTAAAGAGGAAACTGGTTCTTCATTACAAACAAGCTGATAGCAAATAGTTGAAAAGGAACAACTTGCAATTTTTTCCGAAAAGAAGGAAAAAATAAGGCATCTTTCTTTCAATAGTAAACCATGGAGAAATATTGTTCCCCTTAACATAAATGCTTTGACTCAACCAATGGATCAAGAAATTATCCAAAACTAATAAATGATTTCTCAGAAAAATTTTATAAGTTCCCTGACATAATTTCAGTTGGCATTTTCAATGCGCTTGTAAATGTTTGGAATTCAATTGAAAATGGGAATTGGAGTAAAATATTTTATTTTCAGTTAACTTTTGTTCAGATTTATCTGATGAGAAATTTCACCGTTTTAAAACAGAACAAATGTCTAACAAAAACATTAAAAGCCTTAACAAGCTGAAAAATCTGTTTCTATGCTTGAAACAGAGACATGGTTTTACTGTGATGAAAACTGACACGTAACAGAAATGCTAACACAAGAGGATCAAAATGTACTGTTACAGGAAGAAACACATTTTGATTCATCAGAATCTGAAAATGAAACATAAACAAAAAAATATTTCTTAGGGTTGATGCAGAGAACGTTCTCGTGACATTTTTGCAAGAAAAACTCTCAGTACAATAAAGAACTTTTGGAACAAAAAAGAATCTCAACAAAGACAGATTTATGAAAAAAAGGAAAACGAAACTTTCATGGAAACTGACAGACATTCGCGACTTATTCAATCGAATGCCGACTGCATCAGAACAACGGTAATGTATAAAAGATTTAAGAGTTCTATTTATTCTGGAAAAATATGAAACGAAAGCTCTTCTTAGTTCTATTAAATTCATTTTGGTCAAACGTCTTACTATTATTTAAAAAATTTGGTATTTAATGTGCTTCACCATTGAGCATTTTTTAAGTTAAAAAAAAAACTGTGGCAAAATAGTGCAGTTTAGCACCAATAATGTATAAGCGTAATGTCACAACACAATCATATGATCTTCACCTCAGTTTTGTGAAAACGGGGTTAATTCTCAATAAGCCAGTTTAGTTTTTGAAAAGATGACATTAAGTTAACTGCTATTTATCGGCTTCTCCTCACAGTTTGAAAAAAATAGTTAAACTTTAGGGATCTGTTCCATCGAATAGCATGGGGCATTTTCAAAGTTAGAGGTGATAATGGAAACATGTTTTAATAGCCAAAACACGCAACTTTAATTAAAAACGCATAAATAACAACGATGCAAAGTGAAAAATTATGATATGTGATTTAAGTTTTTTTTATACACTACATCTGCAACTTGAACCACATAATTTTAATTAAATAATAAAGAATCATTTATTTCCCTTTAAGCTTCTACTAGAATGACTGGCACAAATCTGGTGATATCTCTGCAATTTTCATGTCAACGATATTTTATATTTAGATAAGATGTTTTAATTTCATATACTAAAGGCCTACAAAATCACAAGATTTTATGTACAAAATGAACTTCCGCCCCTTTGACATCTTACATAATTTTAATTGAAGGCTTTCGATATTCAAGCTGATAACAAATAAGATGAGTTTTTAAAATTTTAGACCTGAAATTCCTTTCTCCATTCACATGGCTTTCCTACCATGAACTGCATTTTGTTTACACTCAACTATTTGGAAATTTCACTT
>KK120590.1:761588-780209 GCA_000611955.2 Stegodyphus mimosarum | reverse complement strand
CGCGCTTTGGAAAGTAATAAGATTTCAAAAAACATCTCAAATATGCGTGTTTATAGAGTGCTGACATCTGGTTTAAAATAAATTAACTATCTCTAAAAACATTGCAAATAGTCTAGGGCAGCCATCTGGTGTACATATTAAGAAATAAAACATGATTCCGGGCATAAGAAATAGATTGTTTTAATATTTTTGGCGCATTATTTTTGAACACTCCAGCCCGGAAATATCACGGGCGGGAGAAATAGAGGACGAAACTTTACCCCGTCATTTTCACGGGAGCGAGAAGGAAGGGGTTAAAAAGTTCATGAGCAAACTCATATAAGAAAAAATATGCTCTGCTAAATGTTTTGAAAATCGAAATTTTATTTCCTTACATTCAAAATTTAATGCATATTAAGCAGTCACTGATTATCAGAATTCTACTGTACACAGTCCAATAATTCTCTTTATATGATATTTAGAGAAACATTCTTCATTATATAACTGTAATCTAAAAGATTTATATAAACGTACTTTGTCATGCTTCTTAATTATATTCTGAATATAATTTATTTTTTCTTCTACAGTGTGGCCAGGAAGTTTCCTTATACCCGTATTAAATGCATATAAAAGTGCATGATGGTGAAATATTTACGATTTGAACCTCCCACCCTGATCACTGATACAGTACGAGTGCTTCTCACATGAATTTCGAAGTCATTATCGTCTAACTACTATGTGACAGCCCGGGGAGGAAAATACAGTCTGTACGTTGTCGAGTTCATAATCTCACCTTTTTGTTCATTATCTGAAGTTGCTGGCAAATACCAGCATATAACAGTCACTGTCACCAACTTCAGAGGAGTGCTTACTGACAAGTGTGTGGGTCTTCGGCCACCTTGGAAGTCCAGACCTTATGACATCAGACAATACCCTAAGGGATATGATGAAATCATATGTCAGGATGCAACAGTACATGGACAATGATGCTCTGAGGGCACATGTGCTTGAAGCCTTCCAGCATGTAACACTGCAGCTAATAAAGTGGATGTGTAGGAGGACAGTCAGGAGTATCAATCTGTGCAGGGAAAATAGTGGTGCACATATGGATGTTTTAGACATATAACTGTGTTACTAAAATTGCAATGAAGTAGGTGTGTAAAGGGACTTCCTAGCCACCCTGTAGATAACGTTTTCTGCATCAGTACATTCTATACATTCTATAGCAGCATATTTTCTTATAGCTTCAACAACTATATAAACCTGTTTCTTCATTTATTCAACAATTGTATAAACATGTTTCTTCATTTATTTGCTGTTAGGAGCATTTCTAAATATCTCAGCACTATCAGCAAGATAAAAATATAAATTAAAAGTACTGTTCAATGAATACAACTTTTATCTTCTTAAAACATACTAAAAGACAAAAAATTTCTATCTTCAATCTCAAAAAGAATAATAAAAATCAAAGGAAACTTTCAGAATTTCTACATCTGAATGTTTCTACGTCTTTTTACACAAGTAATTCTACATTCTAAAGCACATTGGGGAGGGGGGGAATGACATACTTTTTCAATATCTGAACAGTCAAAGAATAGCAATGGAATGGATAAAAGAGGAGGAGAATGAGCTTTTAAGTTTGTACTGAAATACAAATTTAAAATATTTTAATCCTATGTGCTGCTCATACTGTACATTTAGTGGTAAATGATGTACCAAATATCAATAAAAACATTAGACTCTCTCCTATAAATGTCAAATCTCCTAATCTCTCAAATGCTATACTCCTTTTAATACTGAAACAAGATTTAGTTACTCTACAACAGGGATGTCAAACTCATAGGTACACTTGGGACAAACAAACAAGGTTTAACTTTAGGCGGGCCGCAAAAAAAAAAAATCAATATTCATAGAAACGTAGATTTATTTCGAATAATACAATAATAAACATATATATATTTATATAGAAAAGAACAAGAAAAATTTAATGTTTACGTCCTGATACTTGACATCTCTTCTCTGCTATTATCTTTCCTATTTCGGGAGAAATTTTGTTTGCAGTGATAACTTTCAACGCTGACCCAAGGTGAGCATCATTAATACGGTTTCTAATAGGAGACTTATTACCTTTCATGACTGAAAATAACTGCTCGCACCGATAAGTGCTACCAAACATGGAAATAATTTCATATGCGAATTTTCGAGTATTTTCAAACCTGGCTGGTAAATATTTGTAAAATTCAGGCACGCCCACTTCAATGAATTTTGCTTTCAAATTTGAGTTGCATTGAATCTCGATCACCTCCATTTGCATATGGCTGGGTACTAAGTCAATACTTATTGAGAAAATCGAAGAAAACAAAAAAAATTTGTCTTCGAGGGAACTAAAATCATTAAACCTCGTTTCAAATTCAGTTGTTAAATTTGCAATTTTTTCTGCGTATTTTTTATACGAACAAGTATCATCTAAACTTGATTTGTTCATGCTGCACGTCGGGAAGTGCGTCAAATCTTCATTTTTAAGTTGTTTTTCCCAAAGAACTAGTTGACATTTGAATGCTTTAATTATGTCAAACATGTTCATAATGATATAATCTTTTCCTTGTAACGATAAATTTAAATCGGTTAAGTGTTTGGTTATATCAACCAAGAAAGATAAATCTTGTATCCATATTGGATCGTAAAACAAACTTACGTCTTGTTTTTTCATTTTTAAAAACTGACATATTCTTTCAAATCCCAGAATTGTTTGAGAATCTTGGAGCAAGATAACCAACGTACCTCAGTATAGTAGGACAAACCCGACTATTCACTACCTAACTCACTTAAGAAAGCAGTGAATTGACGCTTATTTAAACCTCGAGATCTTATAAAATTTAAAACTTTTTTTATATATGACAAAACATTCTCCATATTTATTACTTTCGTGCATAGAACTTCTTGATGTATAATACAATGCATATGATGAATGTTTGAACCGTGAATTTCATTGTTTTTTTTCTTAGTAATGCTACGAAGCCCTTGTTTTTCCCCCGTCATTGATGGAGCGCCATCTGTAGCTACAGAATTTAATTTTGCCAAAGGTAGATTGTATTTCTGCAGAAGTCCAAAAACACAAGTAAATATATCTTCTCCTGTGGTAGTACCAGGCATCGGTATTAGTTCCAGTAATTCCTCAAAAATGTTAAAATTCTTGTCACAAGAACGAAGAAACACTGCTAATTGAGCTTTGCCACTAATGTCTGTGCTCTCGTCACAGGCAATGGAGAAACTTTCGAAACTAGACGATTTTGCTTTGATCTGATCACTTAAATTCGCGGCTAAATTAGTAACTTTTTCCGCAACTGTATTTAAAGACAATGAAATTGATTGAAAAGCCTTCACATTTCCAGGACAAACAATTTCTCCAGCTTTCATTAGGCATTCCTTGATGAAATCACCGTCAGTAAAAGGCTTCGAATGTTTAGCTATCAACTCGGACAAGACGTAGCTTGCATGTACCGCCGCTTCACTTTCTTGCAATTATATTCTAATTCCCATTTGGAATATTCTATGTTCGTCAGCGATTTTTCGTTTAATTTTACTACCACTTGGTTTTGATATAGACATACTGAACTTTCAACTTTTCTTCTCTCATTAAACCTTCGTAATTGTTATATTTCGATTTGTGTTGTTCGTAATGACGTTTAATATTATATAACTTTGGTACATTAATAGTATTATTACATATCAAGCAGATTATTTTATCTTTTATTTCACAGCAAAAATATTCTAATTCCCATTTGGAATATTCTATGTTCGTCAGCGATTTTTCGTTTAATTTTACTACCACTTGGTTTTGATATAGACATACTGAAAACAAAGGGCTGGAATAAACACGGTTAACGTTAAAAAGTTAACAAAAATTTATTCTTTCCACAAGAGATAAATCAAAATGCTGAAATATTTCTTCAAAAATATTCTAACAATATCACAAAATGTCAAACGTTTAGCAAAAATCAATTCAAAACAGAGAAACTAATTCTATCTCACAGCGAAATCGCTACAAATCAATCACAGCATTAAGTAAACAAACAGTTCGCTAGAACTACAGCTACTACTGAGATGAGTTGTTTGTTCTCGGCTTTTATAAGCTTTATAATTAATTTCTCGAATATACTGGAAACATCTATAAATATCTGGATTTTTGTGGATGGTAACAGCAATTACGAGACATTTATTTATTAGGTATTAAATGCACGCGCTGTTCTATTTTTAACCTTCCAACGCAGCTGTCTTTTCAAAAATCGTCTGCGTTGCTAAGACAGCATGAAGCAAATCTAATTACAATTCTAAATAAAAAAAACTAAATAAATAAATAACTATGAAATCCGTAACAATATGAATTAAGTAATAATTAATAATAAAGCAAAGTGCATGCACCAATATATCGTACAAAACTATGATTGGAAAACTGAGACCATGAGTTCGGACACATTCGGCTATTGGGGGATGCGTCGAGTGCACGTCTCCCCCAAAAGCCGAAGGTAGCTGAATGCAAGCTACTCACACACATTTGTAATTTAAGTAGTGTATGTGTGTCAGCTCGCTGTGAGTAATCTAACAACACTGAATAAATTATCGTTAATTACTTAGCAGTAAACATTTAATTTTTTTCTTCGTCGATATGTTATTTTATTATTATATATTATTATTTGCCGATATATTGGCCGGGCTGCAAAAATATTTGTTGTGGGCCGCGAGTTTGACATCCTTGCTCTACAAGAAGGTGGAATTCATGCAGTTCCACCCTTATGATATTGTTTAGTAGGCATTTAAATTATGAACTATGATAATTTTAATCAAAAAAGAGAACATGGAACGAAATTCCACGTTAAAACAAAAGATTTTAAATTTATATTTTCTTTAACACTCTGACTCTATATTCTTATCAGAATAAATATTGTCAACAAATGTAAGAAAACTTATAAATATTAAACTTTTATTGAAAGGTTTAAAACATTTTATTAGAATACAGAAAAAATTCAAACTACAAGAATATGCTTGAAACTGAATTTAAAAAAGTAATCATGATGATGATGATTGGAATGAAGAATCAGAAATCAGAATAGATGATGAATCAGAAATTAAGTCTGGGGTTGAAATTCGGCAAAAAATAAGACATGTTGCTTTCAATATAAACATAATGATGAATCACCACATATCCTGTGAATAAATTTAAAATTAATGAATTTTATACGCTTTTGAATACTGCATGCACTTTATTAACTGACAGTTTTGAACAATTAAAAATTAATAATGATGATTTTTGTTTCCTACATAATTTCTCAGAAACTAATAATGAAGATTTTATGAAAAAAAATTGTATGATTTTCAAATATTTTGAAAGATATTCACATAAAAGACATATATGGAACTCAAGTCTATGATGAGATATATTGTTAAACAGATACTTACTTGACGCATTAACTAAAAATCTTAGTGTTAGCCGTAGGGTATGAAATTTGATAATCGGTACGACATTCTCTAGCTGTACATGATCTTTTTCTGACTTGGTGATTACACGTAAAATAAGGTTCATTCTGACAATCTAACTCCCTGATTTTAATATGCAGAACTGGCATGTTTTAGATGTAGTTTTGAGTATATATGCAATGATAGATAAGCCTTGCACACATTTACCATATGGATCACACATGGATTTACCCATCATTTCGTTTAACAGCATCCATGAGCTGTAAAAATATAGGACTTGACATTTCCCTTCATAAAATGTTTTTTCTCCTGATGTTATTTATGAACAGAATGGTACCACCACCTATGAGTCATAAGGATAGACAAATGTTTTTTATCAATTATGAAAGATGGCAATGTATGTAGGAGTGCAGATAATCAAAAGGTACCTAAAATAATTTTTACTTTGCCCTTCATTCTGCAATTGATAAATCCTCATTTTCAAAACCAAAACTAATTAGATTCATTTATATGCATGACCATGTTACCAGAGAAAAGGCATGATAATTACACACACACCAAATTAAATGTTTAAAAAAATTCTCACTAAGTTATAGATCTGTTAAGTATAATTTATTGCTTGATTTTCTCTTTGAATCTTTTAATATATGCAAAGAAATTTTAACTTAAAAATTATGGAAAGGCCCCTTTTTTTTTAATTTACCAGCAGGCAATGAAAATCTGGCCCCTAGTCATACATAATTTTTACAAGTTGCTTCAATTTCAAATGGATTAAAATATAACTAGATACATGTTACCAATAGAATTTATCAATAAAATATACTAAATTATTCAGTTCAAGTGAAAAGACTGAAATTCATACTGGACAAATTACAAAAATATTTCCTTGTAGGACTGAATCTGCCATTAAATAAGTAGAATGAAGCAAAATGTGCTCATTTGATAGGGCTTTTTTTTACATCAAAATATAAGTTAATCACGCAACTGTATAAAATTAGATAAATATAAATATGAAAAAATGTTTTCTATCAAAATACATTGCATGTGTAATTGTATGGTATACACTGCATGTGTAATTGTACAGTATGTTATACACAGCCTCTACTGCTTTCAGCACTTACAGATTAGCTCTGCTCGAAACATAACACAATAACTTTGAAATGTTGCATACTTTCATGATCATTTCACAAATTTTAGGTGATTTTCTCAGACATGGCAAATATTAAGTTTTACACAAATAAAGCTTTTTTATTTTCTAATTTTCTTTTCTTTATTTTCTAATATTCTTATGCTGTTAGATTATTTTTCATGTTTAAATAACCTAAATACTGCTTAAAATTTAGAACTGAAAAATAATTCTATATCAAAAAGCAAATCCTTACTCTCAATCTTGAATTACGGCTACAGATTTTAGGCTATATTTGTAAGGTTACATCTAATTAATTAGCTATCGAACTGCACTTACTTACTTACTATTACTTTTTACACCTACAAAAATCTCCAATATCACAGGCGATATGCAAAACTTAATGCAAAAGTTTATTAACACTACATCTAGTAATACAACTTAACAATTACTAGCCACTGAGATCTGAAAGGGCTCAGGAACTTCTTTTGCTTTCCCACACACAATTAGAACAATATTTGTAACATTTCACTCCTTAGGGAGTACAGGGTTATATGAGTAAGTAAAATGCTGCCTTCCTTAGACATTTGAGGGTTGAAAATATTATTTGCTAGAAGGCAAGCAATTATACGTGATTCAAAATTATCACAGATGTTTCTCGACACAGAAATCTCAGCTACATAGGGACAAAAATCAGTTTATGATACATTTAGTTTTTCTTCAGTAACATATTCTCCATTCCCATTCTGTGTTAGAAAGTTCTAGAAAAAGAGTTTTGATAGAAGTTTCGGTTATAGGATGTCCATATTCTCAACTCGGTGAAAATGCGCTTTAGCCCACTGCTTGGCGATGTTTTGAAAATCGCCAATTCGGCGCGGTTCTGCGAAACGTTTTTGCAATTGCAACCTTCCCGACACGCTCCGCGAAAACCTATTGTAAACAAAACATAGAATTCTAAAGCATAAATTAGTATGGAAACTGTTGCCACAAAAAGATAATAAAATAATATGCAAAACGAACATTTTGATCATTAAAATATTTGTCAGTTAGGTTTAAATTAATTATTTACATTTTATGTTGTAATACTTACACATTTTATGCCGTTACATAACCTTCCCGACATGCTCCGTGAAAACGTAACCAAAATGGCATCGAAGAAAGAAGGAATTTTTTTTTAAAGGGCATTAAAATTACAAATGATACCATGTACACATCGTTCCGTTTTAACTTAAAAAAAAATCTGCGAATTGCACAATGTAGGCAACGTACACAAATGAACAAAATAAGCTAAAATAACGAAAATAAATTACAAGAAAATGCCATGTGCACAGCGTTCCTTTTAAACTTAAAAAAAACTTCAGCGAATTGCACAACGTAGGCAGCGTATAAACAGTTAGCCATGTTGGCGGATATACGGAGTTACCCATGTTGGCGCGTTTATTGCTCATTCAAAAACAATCGCCGCCAAGCAGTGGGCTAAAGGCATTCCAACCCTCAACTCTACAGAGTATTACAAAGCACTCTATCAATTAGCTCTTCTCAAACTAACAAGTCACTAGGTGGTTACTACAACAGTCTTATTAAATTACATTAACACTTATTATTTAAATTCAAACTGATCTGCATTTTGGTAAAGGCTGACAGAAGAAACAAAATAATGTGTTTGCTAAAACAGACCTTAAACTGTGTGTTCAGCTGATGAACCTTCCCATAGCTGAATGACCTGCTTATAGAGCAAGTGTTCAGACAATTGAAAAAAATAATTAAATGACCATGATAACATGTTACTGCATATCATCAACTGCATTGCAATTTAACGGCAAAAAGCAGCTCACGGGCACTAAAACATATGCATACAATGCTTTTGAAAGATGTATGTAACACAACAAAAACATTTTTCACATCAGCTAAAATTCGTAATGTTAGTATAGATTCTTAGTGCTAGTCGTACGATATGAAATTTGATAACTTACTCTAAAAATCTTTTTTTCTTATGTGATAAAATTAACAACTCCCTCTAACTATTAAACTAGTTAAAAAAATGTACATGCAAACAACTTACAAAATCAAATTGCAGTTTGCTCAAATGAAAAAAAAAAAAAAAAGACAGAACTAATCTAAACTTCTTTTACCAGCTCAAATTATACTAGGGGTGCCTGTAACCCATATTTGAAAAAAATCTTGAAAACTACTGCAAAGCAAAAAAATCTTCACATAATTTCAAATAATTCCAGAACATTACTGTGAAACACGAACATGCATATACATAGTTTTAAACAATTTCCTTGGAGAAGCATAAAGAATATATTATTAATTTATTAAAAAATTAATAATTTGTTTTCAGAAAAATTAATTTATGTTTCAGAACTTCATCTTACACAGTTGCCTATGTTCTTGATTTCTTGCAGTTTTAAAAATATGCTTAGCCTTTCTTTTTCTTTTTTTTCTTAAATAACTAAAGATGGGTTTAATTTCTGAGAACAGCTGTATTAATATTTTTCGTTGCTAACTACACCCATGATCAGCAAGGCATTTTACATTCTGGTTTTTCACTTAGCCCTTTAAGTATTAGAATTTTAAGTACGTATACTATCAGTTGTCAGAGATGAGTTGCTAGAAAGATAAAAATGGTTCATTAAATATAAAGAAATTTGGTAAGTTGTTCAGTCATTCATTAAATTATCCCTAAAATCTTTATCAATAGGGTTCTTCAAAGGGATTTCCTGACCAGAAAGTTTTACATGTATTCTCGTGCAACGACATTAATATTTCAAAATCTGTGAAAAATCTAGTGAAACAAGTGCAGAATGCCCGTGTCGAAAGATGTTCTACATTTTGTCATAATACTGCCCACTTTCAACAATTAGTACATAGCAGCAGATTAGAACAGATTTTAAGAGTTTTGTAAATACTGGGTATTTCTGGTTTCCATCTTCTTTTAATACTAGAAGTGCCAGAGCAGTCATTTTGACTACTTTCGTCATTTCACCTTCGATTCCTAAAAAACCCTTTACCTTAAGAATTCACAAATTTTTGGATTTTCCTAAAAAACGTCGAAGATTATTGGTGCCAAATATGAATTGAATAAAATTAAAATTCACAAAGATATTATTAGTTACACCTAAAAGCGCCACGAGTAGTCATGTTGACTGCTAGCGACTGTTATCTGGGCCATAGTCATATTGACTGCTATATGGGTAGTTTTATCTTATGTCGCTCAGAATACTTTTCTTCGAAAAATACCTGGCGTACACATTCCTTTCATTCACTGATTATTTACAACAGGATATAATTCACTTCTGCTCAGAAAACACTTTTCTTCGTGGACTATGACATCTACTTCACAAACTACAGCTGGAGCTCAAAATGTGCTAAAAGAATTGCTGTGTCCAACATCTTATGCAAGGGGACAATGGTGTTGAGTACTTGGAGGTTGTTTGTGGATGAATCTTTGTTATGCCATATTAAAAAGTGCATGGAAGCAGAGGTAGTTTTGAACAATGAAGAAATTTGGACAATACCTTTAGAAGAGCTTGATGCTTTTATTGCTATTATTTATGCAAGAAAAGCATATGGTTACAATGATATGGATTATGATTTTTCTGAAATAATACATTGGGTCCTTTTTTTCGGGAATGTTTTGAAATCGTTTTCGAGATATTATGAAATATCTAACATTTGACTTGAAGTCAAAATAGGAGTCAGAGTTTAGAAAGCGACAAGTTTGCACCTTTCCAAATATTTGGAAAACATTTATATAGAACTGTGTGATTTCCTTAAGACAGGATAAATCTAATTGTGGATGAGCAGTTATTTCCATCCAAAGCCAGGTGTAACTTTATACAGTATATGCCGAATAAAACAGATAAATTCAGTATCAAATTTTGTATGCTAGCCTATGTAAACTCAAAGTTTATTTGCAGTGCTTTTCCAAGCACCGAGAAGTGAAATTGAAAGTCTGCTTGAAAATGTAGTAATGCATCTTCTAAGCTGTTACCTGAATTCAGGTAGAAATTTGACTGCAGACAATTATTTTTCCCCGCTATCATTAGCTAAGCGACTTGAAATAAAAAATACAACTTTTGTGGGTACACTAAGAGGATATCGAAAAGAAATTCCACATGAAGTAAGAAAATCAAAAACCCAGCTGTTTAAAACAGTTTTGCTAAAGAATGGTGAAACTACACTGACGGTCTATCAGGGAAAAAAAGACTAAAAATGTCCTACTACTAAGTACCTTACATCCGAGTGTAAATGTAGACTTACAAAATAAGAAGAAACTTCCAGAAATAGTAGAGTTCTACAACAAAAACAAAATGTCAAGTTCATATCCTTGACCAGATGATGCATAAATATTCTGTCTGGGCTGCTTCACATACATGGCCTGTGCATGTTTTCTACAATATGATGGATTTGGCAGGAACTAATGCCTACGTCATCTAGCATAAATTGAGTGAAAAAATATTACAAGGCATAGCTCCCTCTTTCAATTAGCAAAGGTGATAAGAGAGCTTCATTTAAACAGAAGTAAAAGCACAAGATTACTCCAGAAAATTTCCAACTCTAGCAACAGACTCTCGAAGAAAAGACGTCAGTGCCATATTAGACTTTGTAACAACAACAAAACAAGTGATATGAGTAAAAAATTTTCATATTGTGTGTGTGTATAATTCACTTCCAGCTTTGAAAATGTTGCATTGAGTAAAAATTGCCGAAAGCTACAAAACGCGTTTTATTAAGAGTAAGTAGAAATTTATAATAAAATATATATTTTTTATAAAAGTAATCTGTTGTTCTTTAAAAAAGTTCTTAAAAAACTATAATTAATATTCATAAAAGCATTATAAAGCATTTGCATTTTGATATATACATTTAATTCGCTCAGCAGTCAATTTGACTGTTACTGGCGCTTCTAGGTAGGGAAGAAAGCTCGGCGTTTCTAGTGTTAATCTGAATACACTGCCTGACTTCTCTCCAATAGTCTCACAGTTATCTCAGTAGTCTTAAGTCCCCAATGTAACTTCTCTCAATAGCCTAAAGTTTTAAACTTCTGTAATCTAAATGATATATTTTTTATAAAAGTAAATCTAATTAAGATAAAAGTTGCGCAAATCCAGAAATTCTAGATTTGAAGGTTAAAATTCAAGATTCCAGCTATATCTGGACCACAAACATCTGTTACACAAGGTTCTTTTCACCTTCTATGTTAATTTCACTTTGTTACTAAGGGGGACTTTCAATAAGAAAGCAACTTCAATTGACATTACAGTTATTATCATCTTCATTATGTACAAAAACTTCAGAGCTATTACATAAGTGAAAGACTCAAGTTTAAAAAAGTTCTGGTCACTGTAAAAATAACATGTGACTTTAGATTTGGCTGTCTAAACAAAGAATCTGAATTGGGAGAAGTAAAGCTTCAACGATACAGAAACGCCACATGGAAAAATTGAGTTGAAAATGTGTAAGGCATCAACGAACTTTACAAGCATAAATACAGGCCTTGAAATTCATTTATGAATGTGATCCAAAACCGCCAGCAACACCTGAGAACCTGTCACAGCGCTATACTGAATGGCTTAAAAACGTAAATTCTTTACATAAAATTTTTAAGTCTTATTTCTTTACTGTTAGAAACATCTTTGAGTTGCTAGCCTTAATTTCATTACAAATCCATTCTGTGACATGAGAAGGTAATTAAAAAATTGCATGTCATGAAAGATTGAATTGGAAACTCTTACTAGAACATTTTTATTTTAAAATTATTACAAAAACAATCAAATAAATCAGAAACATTTGGGAGTATCTCAGTATGAAGTTTTCTTATGCAATGAAGATTCTCTACCTTGATTTTAAAAACCAATGGCCGTGTAAAATTTCTAAAAAGCAAACCTCATCAAATCCATCAATTTTCAACACAATAATAATGCTAGTCACAAAGCGGACAATCATAAAAACCTGCCCCTGACAAGAACAAAATAATTCCAAATTCACTCCTATCTTAAAACCTAAATCTTATTCCGAAATAGTTACAAACATTAAGGCCCCAAAAAATTTTATTGAATTCTTTTGCACAGTGCAGAGAGCTCGAAAACATCATTAACCCTAGAACAATAGTGTGCGTAAATTTTACGTGCTGCCATCCTTTATTGGTTCCTTTCTGCCCTTTCCCTTTCACCTATACACTTGTTTGACCTTGAGTGCTCCGAGGTGTCATGTAGGTGGCTGCATGCCACATGGTTTGATTTTTTCGTCTGCGGTTCATTTGTCTCGTTTACATGAGCTGGAGCTCAGACGTGAATTTTACGTGTCGCTAGTAATATGCGAAATTTTGAACACGTAAATTTTTCGTGTCACTAGTAATACATGACTTTTTAAATACGTAATTTTAACGTAGTCCTAGTGATAGCGTCGGTTATTTTTAAATTTGTGGAGTGGCATATATAAATGTGTTTCGATTCTTATTACATACTGTGTTGAAAAAAGGGCGAAACGCCGCAAATATTTAACGAATGAAGAAATTCAAGCAATGCTTTTGGAATTTGATGAAAGTGGTGATAATTTTGAATTTGATGAAGATAATGATGACAGTGATGCTGATCCGGATTATATTCCTGAGGATAGAATAGAGATTGATCCTGATTTAGTGATCGATTCCCCGATACAAGAAACTGAGTGCAGTAGTGATATGGACAAAAGTAAGAAAAAGAAAGTTGAATTAAATGTTCAAAAGGAAAATAGAAAGACTACAAATATTGAAGATACAAATGAACAAGGACATATCATATTTCTGGATGCTGACTTAGCAAAAGGAATAAATGGTTATGAGTGGTGTACGAAAATTAATGACGCCACTAAACAGAAAACCAGCGCAAAAAATATAGTTCATATTAGACCAGGTTTAGTTGCTGAGGCTCGATTTCTTAAGGAACCAATTGATTGTTTTAATTTGTTTATTTCTGATGTAGTCAAAGAAGAAATACTTACTCACACAAACGCAGAGATAAACAGAAAGAAGATAGATTATGCAAATATTACGAATGGTTCCCTAAATAATTTAAATTATGATGAACTGAATGCCTTGTTTGGAATATTAATACTTTCTGTAGCTTAAAAAGATAACCATTTGTCAACAAAAGTTATGTTTGATGTAACTTTTTCTAGTGGAACATTTACTGAGAGACGCTTTTCATTTCTTTTGGATTGCTTAAGATTTTATGAAAAAGACACAATAAAAAATATAAATTAGCTGTGATTCGCCAAATATGGAAAATTCTTATTGAAAATTGTAAAAAATGTTACAAACCCAGTTCATACACGACTATAGACTAATATTGGGTGAAACAGCAAATAAAAACATATTTAGAAACATCTTAATGTAATAAATATAAGTAAATGAAATGAATTTTAAGCGAGCATGTAAATTTTACGTATCGCTAGTAAACGCGGCATATATAAACACGCTAGTGTTCTAGGGTTAAAAGCACTAAATTACCCTACATTTCTTATTAACCCCTTCAGGGCATTAGGGAAGGTGTATCATAATTGCATGAGCAGTTAATCCTCTTATGAGATGGCATGCTGCTTAGTGCATTGGTCACAGTGTATTGTTACAATAGTAGGATCTCGCAAGACAGGATATTTTGCATCGCGAAGCCTAGCTTTAAAAAAAATTTTTTAAAAATATTTTTTTAGCAATTGTTTTATTTTTTCTATAAAGGTATCTAACACTAATATAATCCATAAATACAGAATATCAAGAGATCTTGAAAAAACTGTATTAAAATCTACATGTAAAAAAAATACTTTACTCAGCTTGATGAAATTTTAAAAACTTAGTTAAACCTCTATCTAAACATACATAAAAAATAATAAAATATATTATCAAATACTGTAGAATAAATTATGCAGAAAGGAGACAATGTGTGATAATCTAGTCACTATCATTAGTTCTGAAATACATTTTCAGGTCAAACTTTAATTATTCCATCCAAGCAGAATAATTAATCCTAAGAATTCCCTCATTTTAGGCAGATCTAGAGGAGTATGTTGGTTTTGAATGAAGATGGATTTTCAGTCATCTTTTGTTCAATGTTTTTTCGGTGAAAATGCGCTTTAGCCCACTGCTTGGCGATGTTTTGAAAATCGCCAATTCGGCGCGTTTCTGCGAAACGTCTTTGCAATTAATTGCAACCTTCCCGACACGCTTCGCGAAAACCTATTGTAAACAAAACATAGAATTCTAAACCATAAATTAGTATGGAAACTGTTGCCACAAAAATATAATAAAATAATATGCAAAACGAACATTACGATCATTAAAATATTTGTCAGTTACCTTTAAATTAATTATTTACATTTTATGTTGTAATACTTACACATTTTATGCCGTTACATAACCTTCCCGACACGCTCCGCGAAAACGTAACCAAAATGGCATCCCAGAAAGAAGGAATTTTTTTTAAAAGGGCATTAAAATTACAAACGATACCATGTACACACCGTTCCGTTTTAACTTAAAAAAAAATCTGAGAATTGCACAATGTAGGCAACGTACACAAATGAACAAAATAAGCTAAAATAACGAAAATAAATTACAAGAAAATGCCATGTGCACAGCGTTCCTTTTAAACTTAAAAAAAACTTCAGCGAATTGCACAATGTAGGCAACGTACACAAATCAACAAAATAAGCTAAAATAACGAAAATAAATTACAAGAAAATGCCATGTGCACAGCGTTCCGTTTTAACTTAAAAAAAACATCAGCGAATTGCACAATGTAGGCAATGTGCACAAATCAACAAAATAAAATAAATTGCAAACGATACCAGCGTTCTGTTCTTCAGCTGAGCCAAATTATTTCAATAAAAGGCAACAAAATATAAAAATTAAGCAACTTGCACTTCCAATAAAGTAATAAATGTACATGTACATTCACTCACCTCTCTCAGCATCACAGCTAAATCCATACCGACTCGGTATTTAGCGAAATATAAGGTACGAAAATAGCAAACACTCAACACAAAAACACCGCATTCAAAGAATACAACGACAACTGAAATAACTACTTAAATTAACACGTAAGAATTTCGAATAAACCGCTACGTCATCTCACATTTCCAATAAAACCGTTCTTTATAAAATAGGAAATACGCATGCGCGAAAACTACATGTTTCCGTAGCTTCAAAATACCCAGTCAGCCATGTTCGCGGATATACGGAGTTACCCATGTTGGCGCGTTTATTGCTCATTCAAAAACAATCGCCGCCAAGCAGTGGGCTAAAGCGCATTTGGGCCGTTTTTTTCATTCATTTGAAACTTATTAATTTCTTCAACTATTATCATCATTAGATTATGGTGAAATCAATTTCATTTTCATAACTTTGAATTAAGTTTACTTCTGCAATCCCGTAAATTCATAAGGCTTCGATTACTTAACAGATCGAGTTCATGACGGAGGAGCCATTGTTCTGCTGCATTGTGAGGTGAAAGCAAAATAAGCTTCCAATTTAGTCTCTGAGAATATTTCGGTATCAAAATCACTACTCATAATTAAATTTAGAGTTTTCGGTGTCAAAATAGTCATTGTGGGCTTTACAATTAGAATACACTTTTTTTCCATTCAAAACTTCTTTCCCTTAGACACTGTCCTATTAGTTTACTACCGGATGCAAAAATCTTATGACTGCTATCTAAAGAAGATTTAAACTGAATACAAACCGGAGTTCCTAAAACCACAGCTCCACTCTCAATCTTCCCATAGGGGGGGGGGGGGAATTTTGAAGCATCTGACACTGTTCTATGTTTATATTACGAGAGGCCAACTTTGCATCATCTGGGTTTTGTTTACTTTATATTATCTGTTCCTACATCTAAACGAATCACCAGAATCAGTACTTCATGAACACAAGGTCAACAATGCATATGTCCAAATAAGCTAACTGTAGTGGACACGGAGTGCCATCTAGTCATTTAAAAAGATTCTCAAAGAACGTGTATGTTTGAGAATGAATATATGCAACACCCGTCTGGAAGATCAATGCAGTGGTGCATAAAGCGGCTGCTAGTTGACATTTGGGAACTGACGCATATATGGCACACTCGTTTGCAAAGGGTTTTTAGTTCAGCAACATGTCATCGAGAAGATGTTAATAGCTTGCTATAATTCTACATGTCTTAGCTTGAATGCATTCTCAATGCTTCGGCAGCTGAGACGGAAGAATTCCCTTCCTCACCATTCACCTAAAACCAAGCATTCGAGGATGCAGTCAGTATTTGGGAGGGTGACCACTACGAAGGCTTACTAAGCGCTTCGCTCCTCATAATTCTCCCCGATATTTTTTAATTATTAATATAGTAGATTAGTAATAATAAAAGTCACACCTATGAATTTACTTACAGATATATGTTATTAGAGACATTTAAAATAAAAGCATAATGTAATAGAGTATTATATTAGAAATATTAATAATAACCATTAATCAAATATTTAAGTACAAAAATGATTAATTGTAAAATGAAAAACTTTCTGTAAAATCAAAAAGACTATATGCAAAGCACACTGCAGAATAAAAATTCTGAGTATAAATAGCAGCAAAACTTAATCCTTAAATAGGAGATCTATGTTTCGTACCTCAATAGCATTGCAAGTAGAATGAATTTCTAAAGCACCCTGCGTGTTTGCTTCACCGCATAATGGCTTCAATTCGAAAGTCGCCTGAAACGAGTCTGGGTGGTTTCTTGCCTTCTCCCCAGAGCCGTTCCAAGCGGGAGTGCAGACCATAAAAGTATGCGAGCGGCGAAAATCGCAGGGTGGACTCTCGCGATACCATGATTAAATATTTGAAATTCACTGTAAGTACTTAGTGAGTATGAAGTAAAAATTTAATTAATCATTGTGTGTATATATATATATTTTTTTTAGATTTGGGGGCGGCAATCACAGGAAAGTATGCGGGCATCCAATGGCCATAGAACGTCCCTGCTCCTCCCATTCATATTCTTCGGTCCAAATAGCCACAAAAAATTCAAAAGCAGACTGTTACAAAATATTTCCACAAAACGGATGAAGATTTCCCACCCCTTCCAACAAATCAGTAAAAGAAACTCTCAAGGAGCCAAGTATAAGATTTTAAGCTATGCCACTACATCGAAATATATATATATAAAAAAAAAAGTGGGGAAAGAAAAGAAAGCACCACAAAAATTATTAAATGGACATTCAAAGGGATTTCATGAATAAAATGACAAAACTCATGAAATCAGTGAAGCAAGTGAAGTCACACACAGATCAAGTTAATCTTAGATCTGGCCATACATATTTAAAAAATGCATGGGTTTTAGCACGTTAACAGACGACATCTTGCAAATCGTTCAGCATTTTCACTGGATTTTGCACCAAATGTGGCAAAGTCCAACACAGTCTAGATTTTACTTAGAGTTACATGTACAGCTAAATGTCAGAAGAAATACACTTTTTTTTAAATGGACGGACACTTTACGTATTAGCCATTAGCCTTGCACCACTACAAGGGCCAGAAGTGATGGCCATTTTATTATGGAAGCACCTAATAGGCGGCCACCGTTACCTCCTATGAAGGGACAGACAGTTACAACCAAGCCTCCTCTGGGATTTGAAACCCGGGCCCATCGCTATGACAGTCAGGGATCACGAACCACTATACCAGCTGGACGGTACAAGAAATAAACTAGTTTATATAATTTCATTATATTCCTATTAATTTTATCCTCAGAAATTTAAAAATTCCCAGGAACACCTCACATTAACTTTTTCAAGTACAATGAATTAAACATGCAATAACTTCTTAGAAAGGTGAGTGAAATAAATTATTGCAACTATTAACTGCATAAATGATGCAAAAAATTATCCATTTCAATAAGATAGCAAAAGCTACACTGAAGATAAAAAAGGATTCTGTATGATTAGGCAATTAGTTATGAAGCACTTTATGGGTAAGATGAATATACTAAAAATGAAAATGTCAATTCAAGCAAGCAGAAAACTGCTGATAACTGTGT
>KK120590.1:751340-761560 GCA_000611955.2 Stegodyphus mimosarum | reverse complement strand
AGGAAGAAGAGTTGAAAATATTACCCATTCATATATTGGCTAAAAAACCAAAAGGAAACAAGTTCATGAAAAAATTATAAGCAAATTTGTTAGTATATATTACAGCTAGCTAACCCATTAATTACAAGCTACCAATCAATTACAGCATGTTATCAATTTTTTCAAGCTATCCATATATTACATTATTATTTTGTGTTAACTATAAAAACAAGTTGCTTGCTACCCCATTAAAAAAATTTGCCCCCACTATCAAAAATGTTTGATAAGCTTGTTATAGATTAATTATGATGCAGAAACAATTATGAAAAGTTACAGCAAAAGATAGGCAATGACAATGGTTTTTCTTTTTCTAACAAATACCAAAACTGTAATTAAAAATATATTACTTGGACAAATGTGAATAGTCAGTCTCCATTACGTGTAATGTACTGTTTATGCTACTTACCATGGCATCATAATTAACCCTTTGGGTAGACATTTATTTGAAAATTTGATATATTTCAAATGTAGTGATACATCAAATGTAGCCAAGGGGTTAAATTCTTTTCTTGGCCCTTTTTTATGATCTTAGATTTGTCAAGTTTTATCATATGCAAAAAAGGGACTTTCAATTGCAGAAATTATTATTGTTATTGCATGATTACTGTATCCTTGTCAGATTTTTCTGTTCTAATACAAGATATTCAGTGTTATTGATGTCTTCAATTAGAAAAGGGGGAAAAAATGAAGCTACTAATATTTGAGCCAACATCCGTACAGTTAACATGTGATCAAAAATAATACACCTAAAATAATAGAAATAGAATTATCAAAAAAAAAAAAAAAAAAAAAATTTTTAAAAAAAAAAAAAAAAAAGAGAAACTGGTTCATTTTAAATTTTCTATGCTTGATTATTAAATATTAAGAATTTTGATGCTGATAAATAAAATAATGTACCTAAAATAATTTATATACATTATTAAAAAGAAATAAAAATAAGTTTGCTGGATTCAAAGTTTACAACAAAAAAAAAAAAGTTGGCTAGAGCTCTTCATAGCACTGGAGTAAAGAGCAGACAGAATTAAAGAAATTAATCCTTTTTCTATATTTCTTCATTCTTTACTCCTGTGCTGCAGACACTTTTGCCATTCGATGCTGGAATTATGCTACCATGAACATTGTGTATCCACTTGGTTGTCACACACATATATTTACAAGAAAAACATTTTTTTTTTACTTTTGAAAAATAACAATCCTACGCCTTTGCTCTTTATTCTATACTATTAAGAGTTAAAGCATTTAAAGCTTGACTTGCACATGTTCAGATTACAGCTAGATGAATTTATTCCAGATGAGCTGTCAGAGGTTTGACTATCAAATACATTTAAAAATATAAGCAGGCACGAACACCGAATTTATGGCCTTATGAATAGTCACAGGCAAACCTCTTTCACTCTAAAAGAATATAAATTATACAGCAAAATTATTTTCTTAAAATCAATATTCTGTTTCAGAAAAATAGATAGTTTTCACAAATATTTCTTTCTTAACGTACAGACAGTGCTGCAAAACTAAACATGAGAATGTGACTTTTCAACGATCAAGGAAACTTTAGATTCAATTAAGAGCTACGCAATAAACCTGTCGTTCCCCATTACCGAAAATGTACATTACACTATGAAACAATAAAATAAAGAATACATTTAAAGCGATAAATTATCAGAAAAAGCAGAAAGAAACACTTATATATATTTACGTTCAAATTAAAATCACAACGTACAATATGTAAAGAGTTCTGCATTAATTACAGGAAGTTCGAACAGTAAACAGTACGAACTCCCGCTTTTTTTCCTCAACAACTCTTAACACTGATCAGCCATGCCTGAAAAAATTATTAAGAATTCTACTGATACATGTAAACCCTAATAAGTAAATAAAACTGAAACTTTGATTTTAATTAGTTTCAGATATATTTACTTAGATATACCAATTAAATTTAAACAAAAAAAAACAAAAATAAACTCTTACCTCCGCCATTATGTATCTTTAACAAATAGCGCCATCTCACTTCTAAATTGATTGTCATTTGCGATGCCACGTGATAAAATAAATACCATGTAGTAGAATCCAAACTTTCGCTACAAATCAAGAACACAGCCACATTGGTTCACACACATTATTTCGAGTTGATGGCTTGGTACGTATAAATTGGTACTTTTTCAGCAGCTTTTGCCTTTTTACGGGATTGCTTCACCAGAGGAAAGCAGTTCACCGTAAACCTACGCAAGGAAATGCAAATTATGGCAAATTCATGAGAATGCATTTGAATACAATTTTCTTAATAAACCGGAGATTGAAGGAGAGAATTTTAGTACGAAATACCATCAGTTATCTATCTGATAAACGTAGAAGACGATGTAAACTCTACAAATAACTCTACAGAGATTACGCTCATGAACAGCTTGACCAAAGCCCCAACTGGAAGCTCAGCAATAATGCACCAATAAGTTTTTTGTAAGCCCAAAAGGAACAACAGCAATTACACCCAGCGAATTACCGTATCGAGAAAACTAAGGAGAAACAAGAAAAGGTGACGGAACACTAACAATTATGGAAGTAAAACTAGAAGAGGAATCAAAAAGGAAGAAGCACTAGCTTCACCTATCAAGAAATTCAAAGAAGAGAAAGTAACCGAGTTGACTGCCAAAAAACTAAAGATGAAAGGAAAAACTAAGGCCAAAAGGAAGGCACACTCCCAAAAAATCAGCAATATATATGGCAAACTTAAAGCAATCGTAGTTCCTTAACAGCGGCATAATTTTCCTTTAGATGAACAGTTGCATACTGAAAAGAATAACAAACGCTTCGCTTAAGAGTAAATTTTGAGAAATATGAAGGTAGCTTTGTGTCAACAAATAGCGCTGACCGTTGCACTGGATTTCTGACGTTAGAATTACGGGTTGCTATCTTTGGCAAGATTCTCGCCGACGTGAAAATGGAATTTTTTGCCAAAGAGAGTTGACGCTAATGACCCGGGTAACCATAGCAACACCTCATTAGGATTTAAATAACACAACCCCTTAAGCAGTGGCGTGCGGTAGGTTTTCATGCGGGGTGTGCAGAGTACAACAACAACAATAATAATAAAACCATAAAAATGTACATTAAACACTTCTTTAACTTTTTATTATTCATTTGTACACAAAATCCATACGTCTATCCGTATTACTAACAAAATCATCAATTACATGATCATAAAACTCTGGTTTTGACTGTAATAAGTGTAACATTTCTTTTTCTATTGTTATTAGAGATAAATTGCTTAATCTATCCTGGCTCATTGTATTACGTGCATAATTTTTTAATCTTTTCAATGCTGAAAATGATCTCTCCACCGAAGCAGTTGATAATGGAATTGTACAAATTAAATGTGCCAATTTATTTACTTCGCTTAGGGCATCTGTCAAATCATTCAGCATTATATGCTGAATAAGTTTCGATAAATTCATTTCGTGGTATGACTCACTACGATAAAGAAGGCATAATTCATTGTTTAGCTTTACAAAATCGAAATGTTTCGCATAAGCATTCTTTAACGAATTAAGGCGTTCATCCGGAAATTTATTTTGATATTTCTTAAAAAAACTGAAATTCAAAAAATTTGAGCGAATTTAATTTTTTAAAACGGACATCTAACTGACAATAAATAGCGTCCATTATTTCATAATATAAATTTTTAAAATGTTGATTTTGGTCTACACTTGAGTTTTTTTAAATTTGGGGGACCCACTACAGAAATAGTCTCTTCATAAACTTCATCAAATGCAACAGAAGTTCGCATATTTTGAATTGCATCTTTTACTTCCTCTACATTTTGACTAGAATATGCTATATCTAAGTTAGTTTTTTGTAAAATGTCAAATAGAACATCAGTATAGCTAAACACTTTGGCAAAAATATTTAGAAGAAAATTACCGTTAAATTCTTCAAAAAACATGCGATATTAATTGTATCGTTATCCCAGCCTTCTGAATTCTCAATAATATTTTCAAAGAAATCAGATAGGCCTTGCCTTTCGCTTTTTATGGTATTTACCAAACGAGATGAATAATTCCAACGTGTTGTAGCTAATTTTGGAAATTTTCTTTTAATAATTTCATTTAAAACATGATTTCTTTTTATAGACACCGAAAAAAACGAGGCTATGCCAGAAATATTTGCAAAAAATAATTTACAATCTTTTATAAACAATACAGATTGGGACAGAACTAAATTAAGTACATGTGCGCAACAATGCACAAACATAGCTTCTGGGAAAATGTCTTTTACTTTTATCTGCGTCCCATTCAACGCTCCTGCCATGACTGTCGCCCCATCGTACGTTTGAGTAATCAGTTTATTCTGACACCCCCAACTCAAAATTCTTTCTTGCACAACTTTACACAAAGCTTCCGCTGAACGATCACTACTAACATATTTAAAACACAAAAGTCTTTCCACTGGTGCACTACAATTATTAACACTTCATCTATTAGGACTTCTCACTGTCATGTGCCCTTCGGCAAAGTATTCAGGAGCCGATAACGCTGCATCGACTAGCAGCACTTCGGCCATATCTATATGGACTGGACTGAATTATTAACATTAAAAAATGCGCAGGTTGTTAAAAATGAAAACATGACCCTCCCCTAGTCAGTTCTTAGATGGGTTGCTAAAAGGTCATCATATTTACTAATTAAAGTTATTAATTCTATATAATTTCCTCGGTTAAGGGAATTTATATTCTCATTGTGTCCACGAAATGCATCTTCTTGTTTTGCTAAGTAACAAAATACGTCTATTAATCTCTTGAGAATATTTCTATTTCTTGTTACTTTTTCATTGTGTTGAACAATCGATGAAGCCTTTTGTTGATGTAACATTAAATCTATCCTGGCGGTACCAAATGTTTTTAATAGTATTACGGCATTTATATGCGACTGTGTTTTTTCATGTTTCTTTGCAGCTTCGTGGACATGATTTAAATCACTGTAGCTTGTTTTGTCCAAATATTCTTGTCCTTTTCAATTACAACAAAAAGAAAACATGGCCAACAGTACAACTTATTCAATTCACTAGGACCGGTTAACCATTTAAATTTTTCATACATAGATTTTTGAAAATGTCGGACACACTGTTGTACTTCAATCTTAACGTTTTGCGATAGAATAATATCCGGCATCTGTGTACTTAATTTAACTATTTCGTTTTTTGCAGTAACGTCTCGTCTCGAAAATGGATTTTCCAATAAATCTTTAATTATTGAGACATCTGAGTTCTCCATTCTGAAATGGGTTATTTATTATGAATATAAATTTAAAGAATACAATAAATAAAATATTTACCTACGAGTAGTCGAGGTATAACTATAAAAACAGCTAAACTTATGAGAATTCTACTAGCACTGAAGCAAAAATCATGTCTTGTGTTGCATGGTGTCGTATCGGCGGCACCACACGGCGCCCGCCGTTGCAGTGCCTCATTGTCAGCCTGATGACATCGGGATGAGTCATCAGGATGCTCATTAGTACCGACAAACAGAACGTCTATTCCACGTGCGGAGGATTTCACTGCACGCTGGCACAATAGAACGAACTGTTTCTTGTTCGGTCAGTGGATTAAATTATATTTATTAATTGCTTTTAACATTTGGAAATCATATATTCTGCGAAAAACATATTGACAATTTTTTAAAACAAAACCATGGATATGGTGTTACAGATATAACTTATATACTGTCTGTAAGACCCAATGGAAGGTAAAATTTGGACTGTTCTGTTAAAATTCGTTTCTTTTTCGTCTAACAAAACAAACTTGTTTTTCAGCGAATTATTTCTATAAATATAATACATCACCGAAATTACTATACCACACTAAAACATTTCCCTTTATATTGATGAAACACTTCTTTTATATTTCCATAAAAAACAAAATCTTACAATATATAAATTTAAACATTAACCGTCTGAAAAATCGTATGGCCAGTTAATCAGTTAAAAAACCAAAAGCGCTTCAGCACCTAAGTCCCCACTCTAACACAACGCTTAATAAACCGTACCTTCGGATGATTCTGAATGCCATGTGTATCGAATCTATTTCTCGTTGATCACAGTAAAATAATACCACACATATATTAGAAACAACGCACTCTACATTACATTCAATATATTTATTTCCTAGCAACACTCTGGCGCTAGGTTCCTTTCTTACAGCCTCACAACTGAATCCCAACTCAGCATGCACAAATATGTATATCATTTTAAGAAGCTACATGTTCTATTCAAACTGCAATAAATCTAAAAGGAAAAAAAAGTATAAAAAACAGTTTCTCACAGACGATAGTTCAGCGCTGCTTCTAGTGCGCATTCGTCAACATTCTCCTCTGTCGGAGACAGATTGGCACTAATATTTCTCAGCTAATACAAAACACCAAGCGCAGGAAAAATAGCTGCACTTGCCTCAGTGGTATAGTATGCTATGCTTCTCCAGTAGCTCATACATATATAGAGTGATTTTCTATTAGTGCGCAGTGCGTACACATCAAAACTTCCTATGTCCGTTTGCTTTTTAACGCGCTACGTGGTGCAGCACCTAGTACCGCACGCACTGCGGGAATACCAGCAAGCAAATCAACATAATATTTAAATATATTATAAATATTATTTATTATATACCATATAAAGATAGGTAGACATAGGTGCTGAAAATTACTGTCTCTCATAATTTTGCCAGGGTGTGCCCTTAAGCTATAAACACCATCTGGAATACTGGAGAACGCAAAAAGACTTCGTAGGGGATCTATAGGCTTTTTCAAAGCAGAAAAGATATACATTCAGTGATCTTCTTAGAAAATAGTACCCATTCACTTGTGCTATGTTAAGTGCTGTAATGAATGAATACTTTCTATTCTTTCATTGCCTTCTATAGATTTATAATAAATTTCATTTGCAAGATTTAAAAACGCTGATTCTCTTTTCTATAAGCGATCATAAACTCTAGGATAACAGTTATTAGTAATCAAAGCAATCTCTTTTTTTTTGTCTTTGTGTTGCATTGGTAATATTTTTATTCTTGTCTTATTTAGAAATTTTGATTTGCCTCTTCAGCATTGGACATTATAAAATTTTTATCACTTTAAAAGTAGTAGGAACGCTAAAATAAAAATATAGCTCAACCCTTTTACAGTCAAATTTTTGTGTGATAAGTTCAGACGACCACCTCTTAAAATGACCAGTCTTTCTTAAAATATACATAAAACATTTCTTTAAATATCATTTCATTTAAACAATCATCTTCATGGAAAAACGAATCTTCTGGACATGTTGAAGATTGTCTTAGAAAGGCTACATTCTATTCTGTAAATTTCTTCAATTTAAATAATAAATCAGAGATTGAAAGCGATATATTCGGCATAGCTAGAACATTTCCGCCTGTGGTCGACCTCAAGTATGTCCGCCTACGCAGTCTTTGAATTCGTCTCTCCTTTTGGTATAAGCAAATAACTGAATGTAAAATGGCATGAAGGAAAATAAATTAAAAGTCTACTTCTGAAAAAAGTTTTAATTCCATCATTTTAAAATTGTATTATTGTTATTATATTTATTTGCAAAGCCACCTATTACAGAGTACTATGCTGATAGTAAAGAACTATTTCTTAAACGCAAAATTAATCATTTGTAGTTCTAAATGATTTTTATTTAAAAAAACTCTTATAACAACTAGAAACACATCAATTGTGAAAAAAAATTCTCAGCAGTATTACATTACGCGAAGAGCTGTATTTTAGAACAAATAGCAAAACTTCCACACGACCCACCCTCCACATTTCAGTTTCGTTTTCTTTAGCAATAATGATGGAAATAAAACTTTCAAACACTTCTTTCTAACTGAGGGAATTCTTCCTTATTAACCTTTTATAGTCCTCTACAAGCTCAGCTCATATTCCAATTACGCACCGCAGTGAGCGCAAACAAAGGTAGCTTGTATTACAAATTTACGTCTGACAATTATCGCTCGTATTTGGAAAGAAAGAATTGCTAAATCTCGCTACCCCCTGTCCTTCCCGTAGGTTGCACCAAGATCACAATTAGTTGATATTCGCAATTTTCAAGTTTTGAATGAATAAAAATGGTATAAGAGTGCGTCCTTGTTGTGATTTCTTTGGATACTTGATTTAGAGAAAAATCTATTTCTCTTCTTAAATTAATTCAAGACAAAATTCAGAATTGCATTGTTCTTTATTTGCCTGAACGATCCACAGGACTAACCTCCATCAAATATTATTTCCCATGAAATTGGTGCCTCCAAATTATGTCCGTGGCGGACCAGTCCCCTTTAGCTGCGCTACTGAGTCTGACGTACATGAATTAAAGAAATGAAGATGAAATTTTCGTATATAATTAAAAGCCTTAATTAACTTTATAAGAAAAATGCAAAGAAAATGGAAGCAAATTATCTGAATAAAAATGTGTGTCTGTAAATTGTAAGAAATGTGAATACATTGTAAATTTAAGTTCTGATGTCTGTATTTCAGCTCTTTATTAGCGCTTTGAAGTAGCTCTTACTATTTTTACTCGAATAGGAAAATTAAAACTAAACTCTTTTAAAAATAGAAAACGTTGCTAAGCCATGTGCTATAATACCTATGATAAGGAACTCGCTGAACAATTATCCATTGATATGCAATACACATCAACTTATGAACTATAAAGAATATAAGTAGCAGTGTTGCAAATCATGCATTATCTTCAAATTTTTAACAGTATTAAAACTCTTGTTAAGATCCAACAGCGTCCCACGGTAATGTAGTTGTCAACGTCAGTTCATATTCCGCCGAATGAGTTGTCTGTATGGGAGTTTTTCGTGGTTCCCTTCCCCAAGAGAAGTGTATACTTATATAGCCTATAACGTGTAAAAATACAACCAGGACCTCTCGTAGCGAAGCTGGTAACATTAGCAAAATTGGGTTGCTTTTATTGATGGAAAAAAAGGATTAAAAAATTGTATGACATAATGTTTCGTATATGATACTTTTTGGAAGTATAAATGAAAAAACTCATTTGCAAAATTGTCCTGAAATTTTCCCAGGTGTCTAGCATTTTTACATTTTCAACTTTCTGGCAAACAACTTCAGTTATTGCCTCGACTTTTCCAAAATAAATTAAATCTCCGATTTCTGCGCATGAAACAGTCTTTTTTCATGATCGACTTTGAGCATGTTTGCTTTTTATATAATTTCGCGCACAGCGTTGGGTGTGCGTGCATGGATAGGCATGGATAAAATCCGCAAGCCGGATAATGCGCACCGTCATAATCAAGAGAATATTGTATATATTTTAATAATTTTTTCATTGAATCTTGAATGCGATTTGAAAGCTAGTTTTTATAATCTGACCGACCATTTAACTAGTGAAACAAAGTATAATTAACCTTTAAAAAAATTAATTAAGAATTTTTTATCTTGCATAGAGCCAATGCACAATAGTCTTTTAGTAATTTCAAATTTGTTATATAGAATAATTTAACAGACTTGAGAGACCGGTGGTTTTATGTAAAAAGAATACTGATTACCCGATTACGCACCCGAAGCGGTGGCGTTTTGCTATAGATTATCGCAAGTTAAATTCAGTTACAAAATATCCTGTATATCCGTTGCCGATAATTGAAGAAATAATTCGAAATATTTCGTCTACAAAATACATGACTACGTTAGATCTTACGAGTGGCTATTTTCAAATTGGGGTAAAACCCGAAGACGTACACAAAACCGCGTTCATAACTAAATCTGGCACGTACGCATTTCTTAGAATGCCTTTCGGTTTATCCGGCGCGCCGGCAACGTTCCAAAGATGTATGGACATCGTCTTAAGACCAGTCCTTGGTAAAAGCACTTTCATATATTTAGACGATATTATAATTACGAGTAGTAATCTAGAACAACACTTACAAGATTTAAGAAAAGTGTTTTCATTGTTAAATGAAGCTGGTTTAAAGATAAATGCGTCCAAATGTAAATTTGCCGCAAAAGAGTTACGTTATTTAGGATTTAAAATTTCCCAAAAGGGAATCGAAACGGATCAATCCAAAATAATAGCTATTAAAAATTATCCTGTTCCTAAAACAGCGAAGAAATTATCGTCGTTTCTTGGGATGTGTTCATACTATCGGTCCTTCATTAAAGACTTTGCAAAAATAGCTGAGCC
>KK120590.1:739501-749842 GCA_000611955.2 Stegodyphus mimosarum | reverse complement strand
CCCCTCAACAAAGTAGAAATAAGAACCAAAAATGTGGATTCAAAAGAAAGTCTCACGATGCAGGTGACCAGATCTACGAACGGAACTACGAGCGTGCCAAGAGAAGAAAGCAGAATGGGCAAGGAAAGCCCAATGTATCCAAAAGAACTGTGGAATCATCGGACAGGTGCCTGAGAAGCAAGAAACGTCGATTGCAGCCTGAGAATCAACTTCCCGAATACAGCAGGAACCAGGACAAGCAACGAAAAAGGGCCCAGGAGAGAAGGGCCCAGTCCACCAAACGTCCAGCGGAGGAACCTCCTCTACAAAGGAAATTTCCGAGGATACAACGACGGAATTTCAAAAGGAAAAGAGATGAGCAACCTCCCAAGGACCAAAAACAAAAATCCAGGAGACTGAACCAAGCTACAACTTACTCAACTTTTAAGGATTGGGCCAAGAAAAGGATGGGCGATCACAATAAGATAAATAGAATTCCTTATTCAAAAGTTTAGTTAATTTTTGAGTGTACTGCAAGTTGCAGGGCCGATTTTACCTCAAGCGTGGTTGAATTTTACGCCAAGTGGGCGATAAGTTCTCATATTGAAACTAAAATGTTTTTGTTTAAAATAATTTGTAATTCTTAAAGATTTAAAATTACTTTATGTTTGTAAATAGATTAATTCTGTAAAAGCAATGAATTGCTGAAAAGAAAATGTTAACTAAATGATTTTGTATGACGCTTTGTCGAAAGACTTGTAAAATGTCTACAATGAAAAAATCGGAAAATTGAAGAACACGATTTAGTCTGTGGACTATTATTTCAATGTAATTTGATATTTCAAGAAAGTACCTTGAAAAAGGAATAGGAAGCACTTGCTGTAAGCTTAGAAATTTAACCTCTATTTGCATTGCATGATTGCTATGAAATTTAATGCGTTATGAAATGTAACAAATAATATTATGCTAGCAATGCACGCTAAGTGCAATATCAATGTGAATGTTGTGTGCAAACTGAGAATTTGTATGCATGAAAAGTTAAAGATTGAGTAATTTTAGAATGCAAGTGTTAATTAGGCTCTCCACCAAATACACTTAAAGTGTTAGACATAAAGCTAGTGATAACCTTAGGATTAGCTGGTTATAGGGCGTTTTTTCAGGTCTCGTATGTCAAGTTCTAACTAATGTTAGTCGATCGTAGGTGGAAGAGTTGAACACCTATCCAACACCGGTGAGAGAGCATACGGGGGAAGAATTTAATTGTGCTTGAATGATAATGTATGTGTGCGAATTTACACAGGTAAAAATAAGGATTTGTACCACCTAGAATTATTCTGTTATTATGTCATACTAAAATTATTTTCCTTCCAGATTTTGCTGGAAGGAGTAAGACTTATTGCAAGAATAAGACGTGTTAAGAGAAATGTTGAAGACTGTTGTTCAAGAATATTTCGTCTGTAAAATTTTCACGAACAGATATTGCCTTGTAAGAGTTGGCCTAAGTTTAGAACAGTTAAATTTTGACTATTTTAGAATTGCGAGTTTCAACATGGTCCGTTTGGACGAAAGTAGTTTAACTATCGCAATTCTGGCGGGAAGTATGTAAAGTTTTAGTTAAACTAACCAAGTTTTATTTTAATTTAAATCTTTCTATCTCCTCTCTGTTTCAACTTCCCGTCAGAAGAAGCGCGCGGTTTCAGCTTATGCTAATTTTGAAGTACAGCGAAGTACTATTTAAGCCAGAGGTAGAAACCTCTCAATGTGACAGAGCTTAGTCTCAGACCACGGTCACTCTGCTCAACGTTCGCCTGACCAGCTAGCAGTTTAAATTTATAAGCCATAGTGCTTACTACGTGATTGCATTGTAAAACAAATTTGAAGTGCGTTAGTATTAGTATATCTTGCTACGCACCCTTTTAGGTAGAGGCCAATCTCCGCGAATCGCTCTGTGAGCAAAATTTGATTTAAGTTCTATTTTAATTTAATTAAATTTATTTGATTGTTAAGTTCGACCCAAGTGCGGTCTTTTACTTTCTGTATCTCTCCCGGGTTGGAAAGTGTGTAATTAATAGTGATTTAATAAAAGAGGATTTTAAATCCCTTCACGTGCAGTTATTATCCAGCACAGCAGTTACATCAGAACAAAGCTTACGTTTCATCAGCTCACTGTTCCAGTTCAGGACTGAAAACTTGAGAAGAAACACCCTGGTAAATATTTCCCAATGTTCTCAAAGAACACACAAAGAATACTCAGTCCTGATAAAGGGATTGCTTGGAGGACTGTATATCGAACTAAAGTAGGTAATTCCAAAGTGAGGAAGTAAAACTGAAACTGAGATGACTTCTTGTCCGTTTCTTCTGTATTTATTGATACGTCAGAACTGCAAACAGTTTTTAACAAAAAATTGCAGCGCCATTCCTCTGTGGCTTAGTCTATCACACCGATAGCATCTGTTATTAGCAATAGTCATGTGATTATAGAGGTTAGCATGTGCACGTGTTTCGGTAATTAGTGCAATATCGATATCGTTGGTGATTAGAAAATTTTGCAGTTTCTGCATTTTGAGTAGAACGCATTGCGCGTTCCATATCATGGCCTGTATGGGGTGCTTTGATGAGGTTATTTAAACCCATTATTTGATTCTTTTACATTATTATTTTCCCGATTGCTGTCTTTTAATTCTTTTATTTGTTGAGTGATCCGGACGAAGCCAGCGTCTTTTTTATAACTGAGACAAGCTCAGCCAGGTCGGAAAAGTCTCTACATGGTCGTGGTTGTATCCATCGCTACAGCATGGAAGTCATGAAATCCAGCGCCCGAAAAGGAAATGGAATCCTGCGCCCTGGAACCGGATCCGCACGACGGCGTTCCTGCAGATAGATGAGCAGGAGAAAGTTTACCAGGCCCCTGACTCACGCCTGACAGTGTGAGCTTGGGGGGGGGGAACTAGGCTGGCTACAGCGGACGTGGTCAGAGAGGACGCATACAGTTTCGTGGTCAGAGCGAACACTTCGAAACTTATTTTTGGTTAGAGCAGACACATCTTTTCCTCATCTTAGAATAGATAAAGGGTGCGCATAAATAAATAAATAAATAAATAAATACTTTTAAAAATCCCAAATATAATTTAAAACAGTATTTTAAGTGGCAAATCTCTTTCAAGTGAGACTTTTTTTACCTAAGTTTTCTGCTTTTGCACTCGATTATCGATAAAATACATTTTTGCCAATCAAATTTCATTATTTATATTTAAATTATTATGATATTATAGTGCGAATGCATTTTAAACGTAGCAAAATGTAATAAAAATATAAACTTTCAGAGAAATGTTTAAAAATTAATAGTAAGTAACAGTATAATGAAGGGTATGAACAAATTTCAGGGATTTTGTGGCAAACTGTATTTTAGAGTCAAATAAATATTAGAACAGGTGCAGTTGCCGTAAAATTAATTAGTTTCATTGATATAAGTAAAAATAAATACTAGATATAAAATATACAAAACAGATACAAGTAAATAAAAGAAAAATAAATAAAATAAATACAAGTGAATAAATATTAACTAACCTTTATTATAAAGGCATAAATATCATTTACCATTGGATTCAGTCCAACCTAGTTACAAAACTTAGAGTTTAAACATTTTTCTAAATTGTTTTATGTTCCGAGTTCTTTTAGGATGTTTTCAATTCTTTCATCTAATTTTACATATGCTTTTTCCCTTTTTATTCCAAGGTCACCTAACTTTCTGGCTTTCAAATTAAAAGACACTTTTTGAGTTCCCTCTTATAGTACACTGCTGGCCACCCAAATTGCAACACCAAGAAAGACAAGAGATATCACAACAAAGTTTATTTAGTAGATAACATGTTGACCAAGTATCAAATGATTAAATTTATGGACTTCTGTGAAGTGTGGTTCCTTCCAGAATCAGTAGCCAGAGTAGCCGCCATTGTTGGAGATCACCGCTGCCACACCCCTCGGCATTGATTCAAAGAGACCTTGGATGTGTTCTTGGGGTGCAGAAGACCAAGCAGCTTCCGCAAGTTGCAAAGTTGATCTGGTGTGGCAGCTTGGGATGTAATCCGGGTCAATCGTTCAGCAAACATAGACCACATGTCTTCTATCGGCGAGAGATCCGGAGAGCGAGCCGGCCAGGGAAGCAGTTCAATCTGGCAATTGACGAAGATCCCTTGGACTATGCGTGCCACGTGTGGTCGCGCATTATCCTCTTGAAATATGGCTGTGGGCAAGCCTTGAAGGTAAGGAAGGACAACTGGCTCCAACACCTCGGAGATGTAGCGATAGCTGTTTAAAGTACCGGCAATGCGTACTAGAGAAGTGCTAGAGTGACATCCAATACAGCCCCATACCATATTACCTGGTGCAGGACCAGTGTGGCGGTGCATAACCCAGCTGTTCAGCATCCTCTCTCCACGGTGTCAGCAGACTCGAATCCGACCATCGTGGTGTTGCAGACAGAAGCGTGACTCGTCAGTAAAGACCATGTCATTCCATTCTGCCGTCCACATCCTTCTTTCATCGCACCATTGGCGGCGGAGACGTCTGTGGTTCTGCGTCAATGGTAAAGGAAGCAATGGACGTCTTGCGGACAGATCACTCTGCTGTAAACGGGGTCGAATGGTACGCGCAGACACTGGATGATGCGTTATAGACAGAATGTGCTGTGCCATGGTTCGTGATGTGACTGAGCGATCCGTCACTGCCACGCGCACAATGTTCCTGTCATCACGTGAAGTGGTGCACTGAGGTGGATGCGATCGAACACGGCGGTCCGTCATGCCCTCCTGCATCCAATGGTCCCATATCCGCATTACAGTTGTTTGGTTTCGTCCAACACGACTACCGAATTCCCTGAAAGATAATCCAGACTCTCGGTAGGCAACTATCCTTCCTCTGCCGAACTCGAATACTTGATCAAACGATGATCATTGTTTACTACGAGGCATAATTGATAGTTTTTTTTGAAAAAAATCCACAGGAAAAACACAATTGCCGAACTTAAAATCGTCGAAATTTCAAAGTCTTAAATAGCGCTTTGAAGTGGCGCCACAAGCGCGCGCGATGTGCGTCTGAGCTGAAATTCTAATCATTTGCATATGTCACCTCCGCTAATACATGTTTTAAATTTCATGTTATTTGCATGCTTCCTTCAGGGTGTTGCATTTACGGTGGCCAGCAGTGTATTTTAACTAATAAGTGCACATTAGGCTAGTTTCTGCCAGTGATTGCATTTAATTTGGAAGTCTACCCTTCAACAGAATTATTTGCCCTATGACGCTGTCCATATACATTTCATACTTTAATGGGCCTATTTGGATTGTCCATCCACTACTCGACAAAATAATCAATGAATGTGGTTTGTCAATGCTAAAAGCTTTTTCCCATCGTATGCTCCAAGCACCATCTATGTGTTCTATTGGCAAGTACGCTAATGCAGAAATCATTCTACAGACATTTCTTATATTTTCGTTCTGTTTATATTACTTTACTAGACCCATTTCTTGTATCTTACTCTACAAACATTGATTAAAGTTGCTTGTCTCTTATCAGGCAGAAATGCAAAAAGCGGTGGATAAACGTTGGTCTCAGTTGCTGTACTCCTTAAGTCGACGTGTATTGTGTATATGTCAGCAAATTGTTTTCGACAACTTTTAAATGTTCCATCTAAGAAAACGATCTTTCCATTTTCCAAAAGATACCCAGATTCTTCTCCTCTAAATTCTAAAATCCTGTTATCTTGGTCATTTTGAAAGTCTAAACGAAGAAAGTTTTCTCCATTAAAAAGCATAAGTGTATCGTTTGCAAACTGAATGTCGTTGGCATTTTGGGGATTTTGGGTAGCTCCCAAAGCATTTTTCCTCTCCTTACATAAAATAGTCTTGGTACTGGAGTATGACGGTATTTTAGTAACGAAATCATAACCTTTCTGATACAATTCTGAAAGCTCTTCTCTAACTTCCTTTTAACTTCTATCTCAGCAATGTTGGGAACGCAGGAATGTTCAGTTTTCTTCAGTACTTCGTCTTGAAAATTTGTCTTTATATTTCCTTTACAACGACGTGTCTTTTCATTTACATATACCCAATTTATTTTTTGGGTGTAAACGGTGTCTACAACTAAACATTCTTTTTCCTTTTTTTGTAGAGAGTAATTTTGTTGAAATGGCTATGAGTTCCATCACAGATTTTTTTCGGCGCTATAAAACTTCATACACACTTCATAAGGATCAAACATCTACTGAGAAAATGAGAAAAACCTTTTATCCTAAAAGTATCGGCTTATATGTACAGCAGATGCAAAGCTCGAAACTACACAATAGATGACATATGACAGATTAAGGAAACAACACAATAGTTGCAAGAATGTCCGCTCTGCCCCCCCCAACTAGCCTCACGTATCCGCTGTAGCCACAGTCCGCTCTGATCACGTAACCAACTTGGTAAACCAAGCAACCAAATCCAAATTACTTCAAGTAATTCGCGCTGCAGAACACGAAATAATCTAAATAACAGTAAACTGAGGATAATGATAATGATAATAAACTGAGGATTAATGATAAGCATTAATAAGCAATCATAGGCAATAATTACAATTATAGGCAAGACATACTGAGCACGCTAACGGCGATGAGCAAAGATACTCGTGATCACTCGTTCATCGGATTCAGTGGCAGGCACAATATCCAAACGACGGGCTTCACCCTTCAATTCTTCCCTGAGATATGAGATAGGAGACATGCCGAATGCTAAGAAGGCGGGAGAAATACATTATATACTCCCCCTTTTAAAGGGCGACTGCGACTTAGGGGACCCAATCGCCAAATCTTGGTGGTGGAGAATTATCATCCACCACCTTTTCAGTTCGGGCGCCACTTGTAGAGTCATTAGGCATGAAGCAAGAGAGATTGAGAATTGAACAATGCCTTCTCCGGGAGAGGAGCCACGAACCTCTCGAATACCCGTTGAGCTTGCTGGCCACTACACCACGAAGGCATGCGAAAAAGGTGGGAAAAATACCTTATAGAATTACCTCAAAAAATGATTGTTCAGCGTTCTAATCGCTACATACCGTGGGATTGTTCCCGTCAGTGAGGGAACTTTAAATATATTTCCTCGGAAACTCATTCTTCGAAAAAATAGCGAGCTATTTTTTTACGTTTTCAAAAGTTTATTGAAGTTATTCTATTTTAATTGAAAATAATTTATGCAGGTTTCATCCCGGTAAATAAAATTTAAAAAAAAAGGGAGACAGAACTTTAATTTTTTCATTTTTTAGTTAACCCAAAGTGATTATTTTTCAGTTATATAAAAATAAGATGATAACATGTGGATAACAAAACATGCATTTTATTTAAGACATTTTGGTGTTTGGAACATAAAAAAGTAGGGAATCAAGGGTATCGAAAGACGTATACAACTCTGAAATCTGTTTCCACTTTTTTATACTCACTTCATTACCATATCGCAACCGGCAATCGCTGCTGGGTACCCAAGTGTACTTTGTAGTACTTACAGTGTTCCGGATCTGCCGCCGTGGCCCACTTTGGAATTTTGGTCGGATATGATTGCCTTAGTACCTATTTATTTCGATTTTAACTGAATAATTCCCTTGAATACGTGATGTATGTCTCCAGAAAAGGCGTGACTGATGTTTATCTGGGCAAGTGCTCCGCACTAAATAATTTTTATTGCATTATTAAAAGTACTGGAGAGCTCGTCGCCTAATGACCTGATGGTCAATGGCCTGGTATTTGTTTAATAATTAAAACAATTCTTAAGTCTCATTTGAGGCCAAACGGTAAAATAACTGAAATTGTTGGATCGACTGTTGTTCAAATCCTCAAAGAAGTTCCTGCGTGAAAGTTTTCCTGCTGTTTGTTCCCCATGCGTAATGTGGGTACGAGCTAGTTCCGTTTACAAAACCTCTCGAGGAAGGCATTCCTTTCTTTAGGGAAACAGCTTTCGTATGCTTTGACCGTAACCAAAATAATCCAGTATAAAGCAATATTTAAAGGCTACAAAGAGAACAAGAAACAGTTTCAGTTAAAAGTATCAGGGTTTTATTTGGAAAAGCTTTAATGAAGTTTAAAAAATTATTCTGAAACTATTACAAATTGCTCCTGATAGCTTTTGGTTATTATGCCACCATATATTTTATATATGTTTTTCATACTTCATCATGTCATCATTAATTACTCCAAATCCATGAAGGAGTAAAACGCAACAATATCTTAAAAAATTGATGATAATATATGAAAATACTGTTCATACGTATTTACATCTACTCATTACAGGGACAAGTCGAAATGACCACTGAAATTTAGGTAAGCATGCTTACCTTTCATCTGCTTTACCATTAATTATTATTTGATAATTTACAATCAAAAAGCTGACAATGCACACAAAATACCTACAAAGTAAAGTTATTACCCATTGTTTAAATTTTTCAGAAAGACCCACTTTATTACCGAGCGAATTTCCGCAAAGTTTAAGGATTTTTCGTAATTTTACGACATAATAAATAAAAAAAATTACGAAATTTTCTGATTTCTTTTGAAGTTTCGAGATGGATTTTAATGTTTAAATGCTTTTAATATTTGCATATGAATTGTGCCTTGGTGAATCTGTAAATGTTACTTCGCTTCCTGAGGTAAAAAAATTAACCATTTTAATGCAGAAAAATTAAATGTTCCCCCAAAATGAAAATTGACTATCCGCCCAAATGGAGTTCTGGCGCCCTCTATTTTTCAATATTGATTCTAATCGGAAAAATGTTAAAAAAAACAAAAGTGATATTCGGCAAATATTTATTAATAATATAACAAATTATGCAATTTTTTTTTATTCAGCAGAATTTTGAGGATGTATTCTATGTAGCAACAGACGTTTTCAGTACTTCACTGCATTTTTTATGTGATAATAGACCGCTAAATTTGCTTATGTTGAAAGAATAAGCAGGAATTTATCAACAAACCGCCTTAAGAAAGAAGAGTTTCTACCAGAAGTCAGAACAAGATACACCCAACAGAACAACAGTCTCTCATAATGCAGGAAAAGTTATTAGCAAGCAGAGATCTTGCACATTATTCTTCCTGCAAATGTTAACTACATTCAGTTGCGCAAAATAAGTAATAATGAATTAGAAGCCAAATTCATGGATAATTGGCAATCCGAATTTATGTAATCATCATCGATACCTACAGAGATGTTAGCTTGTGGAGAAAGGATTTCCATTTCATTTTTATCTGATGCCCTAGTGTGATTCTAAAAAATCTCACGACTAACATTCGCGAAGAGGGAATTAAGCAAGTATTTATCATAAGAAAATATCCTATAGTGAAAGTGAAGTAGTTTACTAAATTAATAAATGAAGAAGTGGTAAAGCTACCCATTTACATTTTGGAACTTTTGCGGACATCTGAGGGAAAAACTATCTATAATTTACAGTATGTGATGAAAATGAGAGTAAACGTTGTGAAATGCAGACCTTATCAAAAATCCCCACAGTGCTTTAGATGCCCAAACTAAGGACATTCACAGCACCTCTGTTTTAACCAGATGAGATGTATTATGGCCGGAGCAGGCCACTTGACCTTTGAATGTACTAGAGCGAAAACCGAAAACTCCTAGGTGTTATTTTTGGAAACAAGAAAATCCTGCTTCCTATACAAGGAGAAGATGACCGCCAGGAAAAATTCCTATTAAGTTCCGAAGTGAACTGTCAAATAAACCTTAAAACCAAAATTCAGTGCAGGAGATTTTCCGGCCTTAAGCCTGGGTGCACAGGGAAAAGAGAAGATTAATTCTCATGCCTCAGAAAATAATAAGAGATCGAAAAACAGCGGCACATTTAAAACGAAAAAAAATCGACTACCTCCCTCTTCAACAAAAAAGGAATACTTCACATTATCAAAAAGGTCCTAGCAAATAGCCAGATACTTCAAAATCTCTAAACTGTAGAAGAGAAATTCAACCTAGCCATAAATATTCTATAAATACTTCAATAAATTGCAGAATAGATGATCTCAGTTGGGGAAAAGAATTAATTTGCTCACATGGCTTTAGCCCGACTACCTCCCTCTTCAACAAAAAAGGAATACTTCACATTATCAAAAAGGTCCTAGCAAATAGCCAGATACTTCAAAATCTCTAAACTGTAGAAGAGAAATTCAACCTAGCCATAAATATTCTATAAATACTTCAATAAATTGCAGAATAGATGATCTCAGTTGGGGAAAAGAATTAATTTGCTCACATGGCTTTAGCCTTTCCAACTTTCCATTGGGACTTCAAAGCGCAGAGGTCTGAGTACATTATATAATACATTATATAATAATTA
>KK120590.1:697254-734681 GCA_000611955.2 Stegodyphus mimosarum | reverse complement strand
AAACACCGTGGAACAATCACCAATCCACTGTCAAGTTATACTGTAAAGATAGCTTCACGGCAAAGCACTACTCGATTGCTTTCCGTTCACAGAACTCTCGCGTAGCTTAGCACTCACAGTAAGCACAACGCTCACACTACTTCACAATCTCTTCGCAACTCTGCAACTAACTGCTCTCAGAAACGCAAGGGTTTATATAGGTTTTCTTTAAGTTCGACACGTTTCGAGAAATATCTCGAAAGGAAGTTATTCTAGAAGCTTCCCGATTGGACCATGGGATATCTCCAATTTGGTCGCCAAATGGGCGATAAAGTCGCCAATCTGGCAACCCTACCATACACTATTTTATGGCAACCCTAGTGCTATGCCGGAAAGCTTACATACAGGCGCAACCGCCGAATTTTTCGTAACAATATGCTACCTCTAACTAACGGAGTTTACATTGGACAAGAGGTATCTGTATGAACTGGAAGTTTGTTTTGAAGTCTAGTTTTGAAGACTAGTTTCCGTTTAATGCAATGAATGCAGGCAGTATTATGTTTGTAGCTATCTAACTCAATTTTTTTCAGAATGCGGCCTTGTTTTATTAAATAGCTGTTTTAATCTATTCGTAATTAATGGGACGAAGGCATTTATGCGACAGCTCTGAGTAACTTCCATTACTACATTTATTTGTTGTCATTAAGCAAATCATTCCACAACAAGACTTCGTATTGATAGTTGTATGATATATCTTATAGATTGATTGATTATAATAGTTTTATCTATCAAGGATTTATTTTCTCGAAAGTAACAATAAAATCCTTTTCAGAAATCTTTTTAACAGAAATTCAGTTAATTTTTAATTTTGATGCATATAATACATTTTGCAGTTTAATGTACCTCAGATTTCCTTCAGTTGTTTTCAGATTGAAATTGCCTCCGCCATTTCCTATCGCGTTCAAGCTGACTGGCAGTCAGTGCACTATTTTGTTTATCTTAATGTAGCTCAGAAAATACATTTGTCTTTCTAAATATTCGAACTTGCGAAGGAATCTGTTATCCACTGAGTTTTTACAATTCGTTAATCTAAAATGAGACTCAGATACTATATTTAGAGAATAATATTTTATTATAATGGTGCAAGCTCTCGTTCGGAGGTCTCTATTGTTGCAAGTGGTGTAGCAGCTAGAAGGAGCAGTACATACTTATTCTGCCATTCAACGACCTAGATCATAATTCTCTATAAATTTTGATAGATCACACGCCATTTTAGGAATTATTTATTACCATATTCTAGAGACTTTTTAGAATTCTTGCTGCTCAAGATGACGAAGAATTTTTAGAATATATATTGTCGAAATTAAGGATAAAAAATTTGATAACCATTAAAAGAATTATTTCCTTACATTTTATAATAACTCAGTTACAAATTTGAAATAATTTTTAAACAAAACCTTTTTTTATTCCATTTCAGAAATATTCATAGAAAGCACATAGAAATCAGCAGCAATATTTAACGTACTTCAGTATTAAAATAAAAAGTGCTCTAAATTGAAATGAACCGAACAGAGAATTAATTATAAAGGAACTCTGATTTTGATTTAAAAGATGCCCCAGAAGCTAAAAAAATCCTCTCATATTTGAGAAAGTAAACGGAAAAGAAATAATGCGTAGTTTTAATATTAGTAATACAATAAACTTTCATCTTAATTTTTGTAATCATTAACCGAATAAAATCGAATTACCTTAAAATTTCTTACTAATGCAATTAACGAAAACTTTTGAAAATATTTCATTCAAATTAAACTTCTGAGCAATTGTTCTGGAAAAGGTATAACATTTAATTCAGTTCTGAATGAAATGTATTCCTTTCACATACATAATACTCTCAAATAAAAAAATATACATTTATACCTATATTTACGACGTAATTACAAAATGTTTACCTCCGATCATGTCAAAAACCACTGATCTTAATGGAAAGTCACTGAATGTTTTGGTCTCCACGAGGGGTGCGCCATTGCTTCAAGGCAGTGAATGAGAAAAATCAGTTAAGGCCTCTCCTCTTACTTCCTATCTTCATGGATTACAGTTACATATCGGAATCAGACTACGGTTAAACTGGGATAGGACCAAAATGTCGCAAAACAGTCGTCAAGTTTGGCCACTTCTGGTGATTTATCGCCAAAACAATTGCCACCTTAGCGGCTGGTGCGTAGCGGTTTGGCACAATGTTAAATAGACTTGCACCTATAAACATTATTTTTCCGGCGGAGCTTCGCATCTCGACGCATTTCATGTTACATTATAAAAGAGATAATGCGATTTACAATGTCACTAAAATTATTTACACATGGAGATACTTCTTAACATTGTTCCCTTCCAAGGACCGCACGTCCCTGGAAGTAAAATTTCCCAGAGGGGAGGCCATATTTATAACTAAGGAAATTCAGTTCAAAATTAAAATAATAATTTCAGTAAATAACGTACAACAAGTAAGATATTAAATCAATAAATAAATACACGAATTTACAAATTTATATACAAATATGACCATGAACTTAGTATACTATATATATTTAGTATGTTGTCTATGTAACACATAAAGGGCTAGCCTGTTGTAATGAAAGACATTAGGCTTAGAATTTGATGACTTACGTATCTGAACTACGATTCCGCTCATCCTATTTTTGACTGTATAAGGACCGTCCCAGGGTAATTGAAGTTTAGAAGAAAGTTCTTTCCTTCGAATCGGATACCATAACCAAACCTTGTCATCTTCGTTGGATCGATGTCGTGAAGCTCTTGTGTCCTGTCGGGGCTTCATTTTCTCCATCGCCAACTTCATTCGCTCTTGTGCAAAATTGTGTATTATTTCAAACCGTGTCTGGAGATTCTGCATCAGGCGATGAAAACGCATTCGGAGAGCAACCAAATAAGACATCGCAAGGCAGATGAAGGTCTGGACCGTAGAGCTCTTGGGAATGGGGAATAGCCGTTAGTCTCATAGACAGCACTGCGGTAGGTCAGTAAGAACAGTAACTTCTGGTCCCAGTCCTGTTGGTTTTCGGACACCATCAGTGAGATCTTGTTACGGATGGTTCAATTAAAACACTCTACCTTTCCATCTGACTGTGGATGTAAAGCTGTCTTTTGGCTTGTGTCTATGCCGAGTGGTCTACAGAGGTTTTTCAATTACAGCTGAAATAAAATTTCTTCCTTGATCGAAATGTAACTGAAGGCGCACTCCAAATCTAGAAGTCCAGTGCTGTATCATTAGCTTTGCTACCGTGACCGTCTCTCTTTATAAGGGATAGGATGCGCTTCAGTCCATTTTATAAAGTAATGAATGATAAAAAGGTTGTATTTGTTGCCATGAACAGTTCATGGCAGAGGTCTTAGGATGCCACATGTGATGCATTCAGAATGCGTTCCTTCATAGTACCCTTGCAGATTCCCTTGGCTGCGTTTCTTCGCAGCCAAGGGAATTTTCTTTATGACTCTCACAAACATAACACGATTGGCACCACTCCTTATACGTCAACCCTTGCTTTACTCCAGTAACAGCACTCTCGAACTGTGTACAAAGTCTTCATTATTTCGAAGTGGCTTCCTATCGGAAAGCTATATAGTTATTTATAGACATTCGGATCCGGGAATTTGGGAGTATGGCATCAGCAGTCATTGAAATGCCTTTCCATCATCCGATTAGACCTTCCAATACAAGACAACGTTTCGAATACTGAGTGAGTCCCAGAGAGCTCAGTATTATTTTGTCTTATGACTACAGATCGGAATATCCTGCCAGGAAGGTTTCCTATTTGAAACCTCCGTTAAATCAATTATGGGTTTAATGTCGCCGTCTTCTAACTGGTTTTTTCCTGACTTCCTCGTCACTAGATGGGTCTGGGTCAGACGATGTTGCAGTTGTAACTTGATGTGCAAGCGGATTAACCAACTCGTATTTCACTTCGATCATGGTGCAATAACGACAGCTTTCTGGGCAGGGTTTAAGAGTATCCATTTCATTTGGTCTCACAGAAGCGGCGAGATGGTAGTCCTCAGTTTCGGAATCCCTTAAATTTGTGTCCGCAGCTACATAGATCTGAGTCCTGTACTCTTGGCAGGATCTTTCTATCATATATGGATAGCTTTAGAAGGGGTCGGGAAGACATAGGCACAAATTTGAAAGCGTCGGAACTGCGCCCAGCTGTTACTATCGATTTCTTTAGGCTGCCAACTTCCCTAGCGACAACAGCTGAAACTCTGTTACTTATTTAATTCAGTGTTCAATCCCTGAAACCCACAAACACTAATAAGCGAATAATCGCTTAAGTTTATTAACAGAGACATAAGACTTAAGAAGGGTTAACTACCCTTTATTTTTTAGAATAAATATGATACAATCAACTCCTGACTCGGAGTTTATAGCAAAGCCTTCCTTGGGCTTGAACTTAAATGACTATGAAATTAAACTTAACTAAAGCTAACTGAAAGATATAGCCGAAGCTATCAAGATTCTAAGTAGTTGGCCCCTAAATCTTAATTAAGTCGGCGAAGCGAAACAAGGGCCCAAAGTACGGTCGATAGTAGCAATAGCTTAGAGAAACGTAGCCAAAAGGCAAACGCACGCTAGTCAGGAACTCAGGCTCTCCCTCGAAGTCGGTGAATAATCGACTTAAATACTAATCTTTACTAATTTGCATTAACTGCGTTTCTGAAAATACATTCTGGTAGAAAATTGTAAGCTGAAACTAGAAAGATAGGAAAGATGCATAAACTTAAAATAACTTTTAATAAAATTAGGTAAAAAAACCTTACAAACTTTATTTTCAATCGAGCCTATTCTGCCTTCCATACCTTCACATTTGTTTTCTATTATGCCAGTAATTCCTCTCGCCCTTCTTCAATTTTCTCGACCCGCATACGTCTCTTCTTTAACAGACTTGATAGCCGCAGCCATCTTTTCTTGGAGAGCAGGAAAAGCTATCACTAGTTTTTTGTTGCTCATCCATCGCTTTTATCACTGGTATTCAATTTCACTTTCTGATAGACATGGACAAACCCGCTTCTTTAAGGAATCAGAACGGAACCGTTCGATGACTGAAGTGAATTAGTTCTTTTTAACTATTCACCTCTCACTAACAATGACCTTGATAAGTGCTTTCGGAAAGCCATTGATAAAGAACGATGTCCAAAGATGCGGGAAAAGCAGAAAGAATTGAACAAGGAGTGGTATCGCTAGAATCAACTCAACCAAACTGCTCATTCCCTGGACTGATTTCTTTCAATTGTACGTTTGAGATTTTCTAGAACATACTACATAGAACAATAAGGAAATTCTGGAATAAATAAATGCCAAAAGTTAAAAAATAATGAAAACTTAACTCACTTTTATTAAAGGCTATATTATTTTATCACTATAATTGATATTTTATTGCGACTACAAAACACAGTGTAAAAATGAATTTTTAGATTGGAGACAGATCCCAACGAACAGGAAATTGTCTCCTGACAATACCACCATTTTCCTTTTTTTAAAATCTAACTTTAGAAAATGATACCAAATATCGCTCGAGGTTCTTCTATTTGCTAAGATCCACATTTTGTTCTGCAACCTACCTTGAAAAATTACATTAGATGGAAAAATTTATGTTTATAAATATATACTCATTCTTAAGAAGATTAAACAGAAATTCATAGCTTTTGATTACAAGACATTAGTAAAATAAGTAAATTAATAAAAATATAATTTATTATTTTACATAAATATTACAGTAATATTATATAAAAAAGGTAATACCTGATATACATAACTATACTGTGATGCAGTATTCAAAGAATCGAAATGAAACTCAAAGGAACAGCTACGAGGAAGCGAAAAGTGTAAATAATCAAGACTCCGCAGGAGCCAGATTTGCGGTTAGAGTAGGAGCGACTGAAAAGAGGGAATAATCAAGACGCCGTCGAAATTAGATCCGCAGGAGCGAGGAAAATGCGAAAAATCAAAGATTTGCGACTAGTTCCACAGCGTTGACAAGTGGGAATCCGAGAACTAGTGTCTCTGTCGGAATCAAGTCCGCAGGAGGGATGAGAAGCGCGAATAATCACGACTTCGAAGGAAGTGCCGGAGCGCTGACAGCTGTGAATCCGGGGAACTATTTCCTATAACCTACGAACTTTAAACAGATTCTAGCACTGCCAGTTGGGGGGGGGGAGGAACTCCACCCATTTGCAAACATTTCGCTGAGATCCTTCGGTTTATTTAATGTCTTGTTTTTTAAATGCTAGATGGAACGCAAGCAAGCCAAAAGCATATATATATATACATAAATAATCCACGTACACACATAAAAAATAGGTCAGAGATGTTTCTGGTAAATAATAAAGGAAAGACTCCTATTGTTTACATTAATAGGAGTCAAATTTTTGACCCGCCTCCCAACTACAGCTCTCGGTGAACGGTTAAAGACCTGCCGTTCCGTTTTCGCGGGAGCGCTGATCATTAGTTTAGTAAGGTTGATCGGTTCTTTGAGTCGATTCCGGAGCGAATCGGCCATCTCTACTTTCTGACAACAAAAATTGTTACTTTGTAGTACTCATTATTTTAACTAACCAAGTTATTTTTAGTTTGAACATTCCTATCGATATCTCAAAGTTTCAGTTGCTGCCCGAATTTAGCGAGAGCGAGATATTTATGCAAATCGCAGATATCGGACAGCAGTTTAAAAGGCAGGAGTTAACGAGCAGAAGAGACAGAGTCTTGGATTTATCGCCGTAAGGCTGTGCGCGCAAAGATTTCCTCTGTCTAGTGAAAGTTCGCTTTCATAGGCAATAGCAATTACTAGTTCTTACTCGTGAAATTCGCATTATTGCATTTCACTGAGAGTTAGGCTTCCCTCGCCGTCCTACTTAAGGTTAAGCTTAGGCATTTGAATTGTTAACACACTTTATTTCATATTATTTTAGTTTAGCCCAAGTAGTGGCTTACTCTCAAGTTGGAGAGTTGTAATTATTTGAATTAAAGGGTCCTTTAAACCCTCCTCCTGACTTTGTAGTTCTTCAACACTAAAGGACACAGCCTAGATTTGCTCACTGTCCTCCACATAGGGTTTCACAGCGTATGTTTAGCAAGAAGATTAAGAGGTTACAGGTGAAACGCTATAACTTGCGTAGGGGTTCGTAACGGAGTGAGCGTACACAGAACCTAGAGCGGAGTTCGTATGGAGATCTCTCAATACTCCGAACTCAACTCTGAACTAAACAAGTGAGAGCTGATACTCTCTCCGGTCTTATAGAGTTTTCCCTCGGCCGCCGAGAAATTTCCAGTACCTTCAATTTTTAAAATCGCTAGAAGACATACACAGTTACACTTACATAAAGCCGGATATGGTTACATTTTCACACAGGGATCACACCGATTACAGTTATACATGGATCTGACCAAAATGTCGCTAAGCTTGGCGACCTTTCGCGATTTCTCACCAGTTTGGCAACAAGATGAGTCACCAAAACTATCGCCAGCTCGGCGCTATCTCAGCTTTGGCCATTTATCTCAATGTTAAATAGACTTGCCTCTTGAATTTTATTCTTTCGGCGGATTTCATGTTACGAGGGTTGATCCAGAAGTAAGGTTCCTTGAGTTCTGCTGTCAACATACGTGGTACCCATCGGAGCACAACACTTGTGATAGTCCAATTTTTCAGTCAAAGCTCTTTCCACTATAGCGTAAGATCTCCCAGAAATCCGAGCAACAAGTTCGCGGACGGTGATCCTCCTATTTTGAAGCACTTCCTGTTGGGTCATTTCGATAATCGCCAGCGAAACTGACGGTATTCCACTCCGTTCTTCATCGTGAACGTCCTTCCGACTGGCACTAAACTTTTTGCACTATTCTCGGGCGTGTTGAACGGACATACACTTGTCGCCATACACCTCTGCCAAATGACAATGAATATACACGGGTGAAGTCCCTTTGGCATGCAAAAAGCGAATTACTGAACGAATCTCGCGCTTGGCGGAAGCAATAATGGGCACCTCCATCTCGGACGCCTGTTGAGCAAAGACTGAGAGGCACAACGAAAGGCGGCCTGGCGTAATGGAGAGTGGGGAAGCAGCCGCACACAGCCGTGTTGCCGGATTTCCCCTCCCACCTTCCCGTGCGGCTGGAGCTTTTTAGGAACCCTATTTATGGATCGACCTACGTACATTATACAAGAAATACTAGTATTTACATATAATAATGATAAAATTACTCACATATGTACAAAAATCGTAACAACAGCATAAACTGCGACATGCATTGCTGATAATTAGATTTATAATGAAGTGTACATTTTAAGTAAATGAAACAGGAAAAAAGAAATTTAATCATTTTCTAAATAACGTAAGAATCTTAATAATTATATTTAAATATTATACGAAATTATGTAAATAATTAATTGATATAAAAATAATTATATTTTACGTATAATAATAATAAAAATCAACGAAAATTATTGTTATGCAATAATTTTAATAATTTTTATATTAACGGAATTCTGTTATGTTAAATACAGAAACAATAAATCAACATAAATAAAAGTAGGCAGATAGTCCTCGAATGCTTTACTATACTCAAATAAAACCAAAACATAAAAAATACAAGATCCCTCAGTAATTGGACAACTTCATGTAAAAACATACATATACATACACACAATACATATAAACAGTACCCGCCGCTTATTAAACTCACTGGTTAATAAAGCCAGCCGCTTATTGTGTTTAATTTCCAGGAACAAAAACTGATAAAGGCTGTTTGTAGTTTATTCATTCATCAATCTGTTTTGTAGCGTTTCAATAAAAAGGATTTAGCAGAAATTTCGGCCAGTGTAGATAGAATCAAGACTCCCTGGTAGTGTTGGGCCGACGCTATTCGCACCAATACGCATGCGCATTGAGTTGTCAAATCCGTCATTTGAATTGAATCGAAAAGAACGAATCCTAAGTACGCGAACTGTCTAAGTCTGTTTGGAGTGAGTCCGTTTTTTTAAGCGGTTGGTGTAGTTTATCATTTTTTAATCTTTTGGAAGTTGGCGATTTCAAAAGATTAGAAAGGGAAATGCTTTATTTATGTATATATAAAAAAGGGCAGATTTTTATATTCGCAATGTTTATCGTTTTCCTCAACGGTTGGAATAGTTCAAATGACTGGTTTGGGGAGAGGGCTAAGATTTTGTTTACATTTTTTGTACTTCTTATAATACATTTAGATTCAAAGATGTGTTTTGCACAATCAAGATTGTAACTTATTTCCCTTTGAAATTTTTCGTCTGAGAAAAGATAATAAAAATTAGACAGAGTATTCCTGCGTAGAAAATTTAGACATAAAATAAGCGAAATCAACTATTAAATGAACAATCAATCATATAATACTGGTTATTAGCAATTTTGTATGCCTATTTAATTTTTCTGTGGAAATACTCGTCATTTTCAATATACAAAAAATATTTCAAAGAACTTTGAAATATTACTACAAACACATTAATAAATTAAATTAAAATTAATAATGGGCTGTAATTTAAAAGACAAAAATAATTTAATGTGAGAGATTTAGATTGAAAAATTTGCACACACAAATGAATAATCAGATTTTGTAACGTTTTATTTCATAAATAACTTGGATTTTGAAATATGGCATTTGAACCTATAAACATGTGTGGACACTGAAAAAGTGATGCATATATAAGAACATTATAATTTTCAATAAGTTTTCTTATTGAATAATAAATTTTGACAGTTCTATGCTATAAGACTAGGATCTAAGTTTGCATAAAAATTCCTCTGTTAAATGAAAGAATTTAAGTAATTTCTACACCCTTTTTGGCAATACATTAAAGATTTTTTAACTAATCACACGTTCTCAGTTGCTATTAGAACCATCATTAAATTCCTATTTGATCTTATCTCTTTCTGAACATTATCATGTATACATATAGATTGACCTCGTCTTTGTAAGTGATTATTACTTGCAAATTATTCTCTTACATATTCGCTTTACATATTTTGGTGAATATTTATAGTGACACCATGTGTGTTGTACTTCATTAGCTAATTATTTTATTTTTTATAGATTACATTACTTCATTTTAGGGTAGAATACCACCTATTTTATTGCATTGCATTATATTTTGGAATCTAGCAGCATTATCTATATTTATTGCATCGTGTTATATATTGTGATCTAGCATATTTACTGTCACACATTTCATTATTGCTAAATTGTATATATTATTACTACACTGTATTTATATTATTATTGTATCATAATTATATTATTGGCTAGCTGACCTGTGCGATGGATATAAATAATGTGTAATCGCTATGATTTAAATTAGTTATACATGGTTAAAAGAATATATAAAAATTAAATGTCATATATTTGTAAAATCATTCTATGAAACACATTTGTTGAACATAAACTGTTAATCAGCTTTATGGCAATAGTTTGTCTTATAAATTAGTATTTAGAAAATTTGACTGTTACTTATTGCTTTAAAAGAAATTTGGATTTTCTTTGAATGTCAGCGTTCTCATTAACGTACATTGTTTTTAAATAATTAAATTAAAAATATGAAATAAAACTCAGACAATACATTCTACAAATTAATTAATTTTTAATTAAGTAATAAAAAAATATAAATCAGTATAATTTGCAACAAATGACAGGTATCTACAGTTTGGACAAAACCAATATTTGAATGGTGGATAAATTACAATATTTTGACAAGTCCAGGTATATCAATTAAAGCAGAAATCAAACTGAATACAATTATATTCTAAATCTTCTAAACAGTCACAGCATTTCCACCCCATGTAAATGACTACATTTTTTAATTGCTCAATTATCAGGAAAGCATCTTGTTGAAAAAACTTTCGAATAGACTCAATGTTTACTATTTTATCTCTCATAACTTGCATAGATACAATTTGTGAAAATATAAATACTTCACCCTCTTCAATTAATTTGTCAAAAGCTGTTTGTTTATCAATTCTTGAAACCTCAAAATAATTTAGTTCAATCTCAAGTTTCTTTTTTTTTATCCGTCTTGTTTTCAAATGTATCATCTCGCACACGCACAAGTTAAGGTTTCTTTTTCATCTGCCCATCAAACCAATAACAGTTTCAGTAACAATAATTCGTAAATTTCAGTGACAATAACTAAAATTTAATTAACAAAGAAATCGCATGTAAGGAAGATAAGCAGAAATTTGTAAGACCATTGAATCAAAAAAAGCTATGCGCACGCACCTGCCTTACGGCAAATCGCCGTAAAATGCTTGCACCTGGACGATGGTGCGCATGCGCTAATGTAGGTGGAGAGGTTATTCGCCCCGTCAGTGCGATTAGCCACTGCGGTAGTTTTGAGTACCCTTCCCTAGTCCCTGTTAGACATAGTTTGTAAATCTCTGTCCGGACTAAAGCGACATATCTTTATCATATGATTAACAAAGCCATCCGCTAGAAACGCTGCAAACAAGTTCTTTATTATAAATGAGTGAGCGTTTCCCAGGATTAAAAAGAATGTGCTGCTTAAAGCGAGCACTGAGTTCCTTTTCTCGAACACCAGCTAACAGGACAGAAATCCAGTATCCAGAAATGCACACACACAGTAAGTTTGTAGGATGTTCTCAGAAAACATCATGAAATGCTTCCTTGTGTTACCGCACATTATCAGTGTTTGATTGGGAAATGTGAGTGATCGTTGTAGGATGATGAATAAAGAAACGAAAGCATTGATTATGCCTATAATAATCATGAAGTCATAGATTGATTTGACAGACAAAAGGCAATCTTCCTGCTGGCTAGAAACGGGAATTCTGGATTTGAATAAATCACTGGAAGAAACTTTTTTTTTTAATTTGCTGTGTGTTTGACTTGTAAAATGACGAAAATGCCTAAAAGAAATCATTTCAGCCTGAAAGAAAAACAAAAATAGCTGAAAGAATTATGATATGTTTTATAAGCGCAGCCAGAGAGAAGCAGCATTTAAAATAAGAATTTCCCAAACAGTATTGGGAAACTTCCATAAGCTGATATATACAACTGATACAAAGTAAAAAATGGAAATATCTCAAGCAAGCGCAAAAGGAATGGAAAATCGAGAGACGTTAAAACAGCTCTTCTAGAATAGTTTCAAACTATGAGACTGAGAACTGTTCCGATTACTAGAGCTCTTTTGATCACAAAAGCTGTAGAGTTTGCTAAAATGCCAGAAGAAAATTTTGGGCCAACTGATGGATGGCTCCAAAGAAATAACATTATTTATCGGAAACTACACGGTGAAAAGCAAGCGGCAGATCATCATTTGACTGAGGAACGGATAAAAGACATTTTACCAGAACTTTTAAAAGAATACGAGCCCCACAAAATTTATAACATAGATGAAATTGCTCTGTTTTATACAGAGTCCACATACTGTTTTGAAGTGAAAGAGCAGCTGGATTTAAAAAATTTTAAAAAAATTATTTACCTTGCAATAAATAGGAATGCAACAATTAAAGAGACGTCATTGGTTATTAAAAAAAGTAGAAAACCCCTCGACAAGAACTTATTTTACCATAACGAGAACTCGTGGATGAAAAGCAGCATTTTGACTGATTTTCTTTTGAAATGGGAGAGAGAGTTGAGAAACGATAAAATAACTTTATTCTTATATAACTATGCTGGATAAACCTCCCACATCGCTCTGAAGAATATTAAATTAGTTTCTTCCTGCCCAATACAACTTTTATCATTCAGCTTTTAGACCGAGGCATTATAAAAGCTTTCAAATATCATTACAGGTGTCGTTCAGGAAAAGGTAAATAAAAATGAATTTTGGGAAAATGTCAACTCTTCGAAGAAGGTAACTGTCTGGTTGTAACAAAAGTTTTCTCCCGAAAAACTAAAGTTAGAAGGGAAAAAAATGAAAGTAGTACTGTTAGTGCGGGTTAATAATCACCACCTAAATCTATGACTTTCTGCCAACATTGTTGTGTCGCGAAATTAAGTGTATTTATTCATTTCAGTATTCAATTATTTAAGTATTTTATTTTTATTTGTATTTGATTTCTTTTGTAATTTGAAATTCTTAAGAGCGTAATGTAATATATATATATATTTATATTTAAAGAGTGTATTTAAAATCTTTAGGCAAGTATTTTTCTTCAACGGTCCAATTTTCTAACGAAGAAAGGGAGCGTCTTTTAACAGAAGTAATATCTATGGAAATAGCTTTTAAGATAACAGTTGGAACTGAGGGCAGTATAGTGTTGTTTCCCATGTCTTTTGTTATAAAGTAGTAAAATGGATATCGTAATTGACTTCCCACATTCGCTTGCACTGTCGCTTTGTGAATGTTGCCATGCTTATATAACTTCGGAAAAAAGGAGCGGTTGTAAATTGGATCTTGAAAGGGCAGTTTTTTGTTGTTTGTTTTGTTGTTCGAACAATATCCGGGGAGTGGAATGTTTAGTCTCAAATTTTCGCACGTGTTAGGATGAGTCATCTACAGCTGGTCAACCATCGACGGTGGACAATGACTCTATTTTGATTCGTTTGAGGGGTGAATTTGTTCAGCTAAATTATAATGAAAGTTTCAGGTTGGCAAGGATTAATTTTATGCCTTAAGTTTTGACCAGTAATACTTTATAGGAGGAGAAACCGAGATTTCCTTGGTTCTTGCACGAGTTTAGAAGTCAGTTTTTGAGTACAGTACAACTTGGAAGAATAACAGTTATCTGGCAGAGAAAGGACGTTTGCGCTGCGGCCGAGCTTCGCCCTTGCGGCTGTCTCGAGACTGCGGTCCGCGGATGGCTATCGCAGTGTGACGGAATCGTAATAGAAGGGTTGGAAGTGCATTTATGTTGCATGACAAGAGTTCTGCACAAAAATATAGCATCGCTTCTTCATCATCTTTCTCGGAGAACTATAAATAAGCATTTTCGAAGTGTTCCTGATACAAGGGTTGGAAGATTTTAGGAAGTTCGCAGAAGTTCTCATAAAGAATTTTTGATGCATTTGGTTGCTTGAGGACAAGAGCTCTACTCATAATTATAGCATTGCCTCATCTTCATATCATTTTTCGTGAACTATAGTTGGACGCTCCCTGAGGTGTTGTGACAGTAACATGATGTATCTGTCGGAAAAGTGGTCTTCTACCTCTGAATGAAACATTTTAATTATTTTTGTCTGTCTTGCTATTTTTCTGTCTATCTTAATTCCATGGTGGGCTAGTGATATGATTCATTTACGTAAATATATGTATGTTTTACGAAGTGATTGAGAACTTAGTTAATTTTGAAGGATTAAGGTTTTTTTTCACCAACTTAATTAGTGAATTATCTTATATTGGCATTGTTCCCATTATGGCATTTGTCAAGTGAGAATAATTCAAATGAATCTTGCGTAACTGATAGAAAGAGATTTCCATTCGATATTAGAGAAATTTTTGTCCCTGTTTTATTGTCTATAAAATGTGAAATTTATGTTAATTGTAATTTCTATATTAGTTTGTGTGAAATCTAGTTAAATATATAAATTAATGTTCTAGTGTAATCGAATTAATCGTTATTATGTTAAATTACAAAATCTGATCTTGATAAATGACTCTTGAGTTAAATTTAATGTGGAATATTATTTGCTACTGTATGTAAGGCTAGTCTGGCCAGCTCTCGTATAAATACACTGCTGGCCACCGTAAATGCGACATCCTGAAAGAAGCTTGCAAATAACAGGAAATTTACAACATGCATTAGCTGAGGTGAGATATGCAAATGATTAGAATTTCAGCGCAGATGCACGTCATGCGCGCCTGTGGCGCCACTTCGAAGCCCTATTTAAGGCTTGGAGTTTTCGACGATTTCAAGTTCGGCAATTGTGTTTTTCTTGTGGTTTTTTTAAAAAAAATACAATCAATTATGCCTCGTAGTAAACAGCAATCATCGTTTGATCTACTATCCGAGTTCGACAGAGGAAGGATAGTGGCCTAACAAGAGTGTGGATTATCTTTCAGGGAAATCGGTAGTCGTGTTTGGTGAAACCTAACAACTGTAATGCGGATATGTGACCGTTGGATGCAGGAGGGCACGACGGATCGACATGTTCGATCGCATCCACCTCAGTGCACCACTTCACGCGATGACAGGAACATTGTGCGCATGGCAGTGACAGATCGCTCAGTCACATCACGAACCATAGCACAGCACATTCAGTCTATAACGCATCATCTAGTGTCTGCGCGTACGATTTGACGCCGTTTACAGAAGAGTGGTCTGTTCGCAAGACGTCCATTGCTTGGTCTATCCTTGACGCAGAACTGCAGACGTCTCCGCCGCTAATGGTGTCATGAAAGAAGGATGTGGACGGCAGAATGAAATGAAATTGTCTTTACTGACGAGTCACGCTTCTATCTGCAACACCACGATGGCCGAATTCGAGTCTGGAGACACCGTGGAGAGAGGATGCTGAAAAGCTGCTTTATGCACCGCCACACTGGTCCTGCACCGGGTATTATGGTACGAGGCAGTATTGGATATCACTCTCACACTCCTCTAGTACGCACTGCCGGTACTCCATGTAACTGCGCTGCCGAACACCAGGGTGCCTAGGTTCTAAGAACCATACCCCACGTCGAACAGGTAAGTATAGTTACGAATATTGTGAATTGTAACAGAATGGATCTTAGAGATCATAAACTTGTAAAAGAAATACATAATTATCATGAAATTGTACTTAATATTTTCTAAGTAGATGTAAATAAAAATTCATTATTTGTAGTAGAAAGCAAGTCAGGCACAGAAAACCTGTAAAGAGAACATATGCATGGCAAGAAACAATAATAGTCAAGTGCGAGACTTGTGGTGCCACTAGGTGAAATAAGGGTACATAAACATACTGATTATGAGATACAAAGAACTAATATATACATGTTAAGTTATAATACATATAATACATAATACATAATTATTAAACTAGATTATTACACATGATGGCCCTAGGGCGCTTTATATACAATGGGTCGTTACAGTCATAACTATAATTGGTAATCACAGGATTGTCAATTAACTCCTGCTGCTCAAAAAATTTCCGCGCAAGGCAGCTGTAGAATATTTTAATTTCTTCAATGTTAAGCTCCTTGTGGAGCTGCTTGTTTCGAACATACCAAGGAGCATTATATATTTGTCTGAGTGCCCCATTTTGGGCTGCCTGTAAATTTTTTCTTAAAGACTTGCAGGAATACGCCCAAACTGAGCAGGCGTAGCTAATGATGGGACGCAACACGGATTTGTAAATGAGCAACTTGTTGTCGATAGTTAGGACGCTGTTTCGAGCCATTAAGGGGAATAGTGACGCTTTACGCGCTCGAAACTTACTAATAATATGTTTAATGTGTGGGTTCCATGTGAGAGATTTAGCGAGGATCACCCCAAGATAAGGGACCTGCTTGACCCAAGGGATACTTTCATCATACATTTGTAGACAATCCGGAGATTTTCTTTTTTTAGTGAACAATATAGCATTGGTTTTGCCAACGTTGACTTTTATTTTCCATCGGACTAGCCAAGCCTCTAGTGCTTGGATGTGTTCTTGTAATTGTTGTAAAACTGGACCAACAAACGCATTTTGTGTAAGGATCGCAGTGTCATCAGCATGCATTGCGAGTGTAGTGTTGGGTGTAGTGGGTATGCCGTTCACATAAATGTTGAATAGAGTGGGGCCCAAGAGGGACCTCTGTGGGACGGAAGAATTTAACACAGACGGTTGTATTGCGCAGTTAAGCAATGCCTGGGCCCATAACCAATGTAGAATAAAAATGACGCCTTCCATTTACATGACAAACATTTATTTATGCTATGAAGACGTAGAACAGCAGAGTAGAAACATAATAAGGAATATACATGATTACACAGCAATTAGCGCTTCTCGCGTACATCCGATACTCACCACTAACGTTGGCTAACTCTTTAAGCAAAGTATTATGCAGCAGAGAGTTTGCTTATTATGCACATGCGCTAGGGGAATCAACGGCGGTTGGCAACAGTGTATGTCTATATGTGTGCTTTTGGCATGTGTGTGTTCAATCTAGTTTTAAGAAACAAAAACATTAAATAAACCGATGCCCCTGTTTGAAATGGATGGCGTCCCCCCGTCTGGCAGTGCGAGGATCTGTTTAAAGCACGTAAATTATAGGAACTAGTTCCTCGGATTCCTAGCTGTCTTGCGCTTCGGCATTGGTGGCAGATCTGGGTCTTTCGGAGTCCTGATTTTTCTCATTTTTCATCGCTTCTGCTCTAGCTGCAGATCTGATTCCGATCACTCTTTCTTGCGAAGTCTTGATCATTTGCTCTTTTCGCTTCCTTTGAGTTTCGATTCTTTGAATACTGTGCCATAGTATAGCTATGTATATTAGAATAATATCACTGTACTATTTACGTAAAATAATAAATTATATTTTATTTATTGACTTGTTTTATTAGCGTCTTGCAATCAAGAACTGTGAATCTGTCTTTAACCTTCTTTAGAATTAGTAGATATTTATAAATTTTTCCATCTAATGTATTATTTCAAGGTTGCAAAACAAATTGTGGATTCTACCGAATGGAAGAACCTCGAGCGATATTTGGTGCCATTTTGTCAAATTAATAAAAAAAGGAAAATGCCGGTGTTGCCAGCAGACAATTTCCTGGTCTTTGGGATCTGCCTCATATCTTAAAAATTTATTTTTACACTGCTTTGTAGTAGCATAAAAATATCAATTCTATTTATACAATAATGTAATGTTTAACAAAAGCGAGTTTAGATTTCATTATTTTTTTAACTTTTAGCATTTTTTTATTCCGGAATTTTATTGCTGTTCTACGTAGAAAGATTTTGTTAGAGAATCTCAAAAGTATAGTTGAAAGAACTCCGTCCAGGAAGTTGGCGGTTTGGTTTGAGCGAATGCCAGCGATCCCACTCCTTGTTCAATTCTTTCTGCCTTCCCCCCCTTCTTTGCACATCGCTCTCGATCCATGGCTGTTCCGAACGCATGCATCAAGGTCATTGTTAGTGAGCGGTGAATCGTTAAAAAAAAGCGATTCACTTCAGGGAGCGAACGGTTCCGATCTGATCGCTTAAAGAAGTGGTTTTGCTATTTCTAATGCAGACACATGTGGCCTTACATTATCCTGATGGAACATTACCTTTCTGCGGCGGAACTCAGTTCCACGTTTTTCCTTGATAGCAGAGTCAACACGGACTAGCATTTCGCCGTACACCTTACTGTCAAGATTTTTACCTTTTCCCAGATAATCATTGTGGATTATTTACCACGGCAATTAGTAGAATTGCGCTCTGCGACGCTGCCGACGGGCGCAGACCAATCCCCCTTTTCGGCCTGTGTTATTAAAGTAAATCGACTTTTCATCACATCCGGTTCAGAATTTTGTCCTTGCGTTGATATTCGAGCAGATTAGCGCAAGCTCGAACATGTCTGTCTTTATCTGCTTGAGTCAGCTCATGCGGCACCTAGCGATTGAACTTGTGCGTCAAGTTTATAAACATGGCACTAACGTCTAGCTCCTTAGCATCTTCTTCCAGTTCTGGCAGGCGGGCTTTATCAACATCAGTAGGTCGGGCAGAGCACTCTGCTTCTTAAAAAATCAGTCTTTACTTTTGAACTTTTAGTACCAAACCTTCACAGTGTCATATGATACAACATTAGTATCTAAAGCTGTATACACGATTTGATGACATTTTGTAGCCGACTTTTTGCAAGAGCACTGGAAGTAAATGACGATTTGGTAGCCTGATAGTCCCCTTTCAGACACCCTGTATTTAATGACAACGATATTTTTTACAAATTTCACAACACAGTGTTCTACAGCACGTCTCCTTCTTTCAAATGCCAAAAAATCATTTGGCAAAATATGATTAAACACGGCCGCACGAACTGTTTGCGCAGACAATACTTGCGGAGGCGGGAAACTTCTGTTAAAACCTGATAAATCGGTATCTTTGCTAGAATAAATGCATATTATACTCACCGCATGGGAAGCAGTCTCCCAAAACACATAAATTGTTTTAGAAAATGCGGCTTTTATTTAGAAGCCACAGAAGAATCGCATGCTATTTCTAGCATTTTGGACAACAGTGATACAAATTACGAAGATTCGCTTTTAGAATACATTGCAACTTATGATAATATTGAGATGGCACGTGAAAGCACTAATTACAATATTATAGAAAGAGTTAAAATTGCTGGAGAAACCGAAAGTGGTACGGAAAAAACGCCACCTCAGCTGAATCGGCAGATCGGAAAAGCTACCAAGTTTTACGAACTCGAAAATATAACTGAAAGACTGTTGACGAATAATACGAAAGAAATAACAAATAAAGCAGTTCTTAGTAAAGGTTTATAATTTCATTTGGTATGTAATTATATATATATATATATATTATTTTAAATGTCGGGCACTAGCCATTATAGGCGTTGGTCACTACTAAGGAATCAACGGCACAGTCAGTAACCACTTTCCCGTCTGGGAGGCAATTAGGTAATTATAAAATTAAAAAAATAAAAAGCTAAATTTCAAAATAGTTTAACTTAAGCATTAATTTTCAATTTAGGTATTAATTTTTAGTGAATATCTTACTAAACAAGCTCAAAGCTGATACTGTAATTTGCAATATTGAAATGGCCGTTTATGAAATTTAACCGCTTAATAAATGCAAATGTGTTTGGAACTGTAATAAGCGTCAAGTACTGTGTATATATATACAGGGTGCTTGGAAAATAGCTACATGAAACGCAGATGACGCACTGAAAATACGAGATTTTGTAATGGAATGTGTGAGCTAAAATGGTTTGCCAAATCGGGAATGCTTTTGAAATGCAGTTAGAAGCTCTCAGCTGGCATGAACTGTCATTCTCCAAGAAAATACAGTGATTTACCATTATCCAAAAGCGCAACTCACTGACATGCATTTTATCTTTTGAACTGCATCTGCAAAGGAGGTACACTCTGGCAAAAATAAGTGGAAGCGTCTTAGACATGTTGAGCCGTTACAGTTAGAGAAGGGAGTTTATGATGGATTGAAAATAAAAATGAAATCCCAGCCACCACATAGTCCATACTTTAGTGTGTTAAGACTTGGGTTCTTTTAAACCCAATGCAGTAACTATAACATCGCGCTTTGTCCAATAATATTTATGAATTGATAGAAGCAGTAAACACAGTCTTTCATAAATAATTCTCCCGAAATACTGGATAACATGTCTCTGACACTTCTTCTGGAAGCAATGAAGGAAGATGGCTCGAATAATTTTAAGCTCATGCATACAGGGAAAGTAAAGTTTCACGGATAAAAGATCCTACCTAGAAGTTCAAAATGCAGTAACAAAATGACTGGAAAATCCAGAAACTGTTTAAAAATTCAAAATAAAAATCAAGAGTAATATTTTTTATTTATTGCGTAATTTAAATATTTTTAATTTATTGCTTAAAATAGTTTCTTTTATCATAAATGCTGCATTTTGTACCTATTTTCTTTTGTTATTATTATTATGGGACAAATTAAATTCAACTGCTAACATTATTATGGGACCCAGAGTAGAAAAGTCCGATACATTTAAGCTAAAAGGTAAAATGTGGAGTAATATGTTCTTAAATCGTTTACCCCCAGTGGTCAAGTGTACCGAGTTCATTCCTTTAGAAAACTATTTACAAAGCCTTGGTGAAATGTTCTGGGAAGTTGACTTCTATACAGCATCATTAAAAAGGCAAACTAGATCTTATTCAAAAGTGATTATGTGTTGTAATACACTCACATCCAAAAGTTCAGCATGGAGAGGAAAATGCTGATTTCCAGAAGCCAATCAGAATTGAAGAGGATGCAATTCGCTGCAGAGGTAGATGAAAATATGCAAATATGTTAGGTAACAGCCAATCGCGCTTTCATATCAAGAAATATGCAAAAAAGGCAGTTTATAAGAAACCAGCTTTATGAAGGGTTACAGAAGTTGGTTGTAAGTGCCGATAGGTGTTTAAAACTTTCGTACAATTTGTTTTCAAGACACACATGTTTCTATGACTTTCAGAAGACGAATGGAAGATTCTGAGCGCTGGCGTGCTGTGGGGCGCAATGAAGGAGAACAGTCGATCACAGATGTTGCTCTTTTATTCAGCGTTCATCATTCTGTAATTTCACGTTTATGGAAACAATTTCAAACACAGACAATTGTCCGAAGGCCCGTAGCCGGTCGCCCAACGGTTACAATCCTCGCGGAAGACCGATATGTTGCTATTGTAGGCAGGTGGAATCGCAGAGCGACCTCCACACGTGTGACATCTATGGTTACAACATCCATTGGTAAGGCGATATCTGCAGCTACTGTATGCCGAAGATTACATATGCGTGGACTGTACGCCCGGGTACCTCGAGTGTGTGTTCCTCTATCTGTCCAATCAAGAGGGGCACGATTACAGTCGTGCCGGGAACACATCAATTGGAATGTGTCTGACTGGGGCAATGTCATGTTTACTGATGAGTCAAGATTTGCTCTGGAGCCAGATGACAAGCGTATAAGGATATGGCGTGAACAATGAACACACAATCAGTCCCAAAACATCATCGAACATCACGCATTCCGAGGCGGAAGCATTATGGTGTGGGCAGGGATTTCATTAGGATACCGCACCAACCTGCACATCTTTAAACAGGGTTCTTTCACGGCTGTCTGGTATCCAGATGAAGTCCTAGAACCCATTGTGAGATTGTACGCTGCAGCAGTTGGCCCTACTTTTGTTTTAATAGACGATAACGCACGTCCCCATAGAGCTGACATCGTCGATGACTACCCGGAGAGTGAAAGGACTGCGCATATGACGCGGCCAGCATATTCGCCCGACCGTAATCTCATTGAAAACCTTTGGGATGCTCTCGGCCGTGCTGTATCTTCACGTTTCCCACCTCCAGCCACTCTTATTGAGCTGGAAACTGCTCTACAAGAAGAATGGCGATTGCTTAATTCTACGGTGGTTGACCACCTAATTGAAAGCATGGTCACAAGGTGTAAACTTTGTATACAGATGAGGGGGATCACATACCCTATTAATGTCCTTTTTTTTTCATTTTATGCTGTTTATTTTCACTTTATAAATAATTCTATTTAAGTCTCCAGTATGTCATTATCTGATAACTTACAAAAATTTAATATTGTTTTCATTTCTGTATAGAATTATTGATTTTGTTTTACGCATAAATATATATGCTACTTTCCTTCTGAATTTTGTATCAATCAAAGCAGTATTTGTTGATTTTTTTGGATTTTACATCTTCGTGCTTAAGTTTTGGAATGGAGTGTATTTTCATTTAAGACAATATGAGAAGCAAATTAATGCATTCTGTTTAACAATCAATCAACAAGTTTGTTGTGATATATTTTGAAACAAATAATTCAATAAAACCATTTTTGTGTTTTTAATTTTATGGCATGACTATACGTTTAAATTTACTTAGATATTTGATGTTTTCTCGCATCATTGTAGTAGAATTGTCAGTTTAAAATAACATTCAATATAACTTCACAGTCTAATAAACCAGAAATTACTTTTTTTTTTTAAAGTTCTGCTTATAATGCAACGTTGTTGTTTTACCATGTACAGAATATAATATTCTTAAAATACATAATATTATACATTAGTATTACAACACATCGCCACGACCTCGTTAGTAGCTAAATCTGTTCACACATCGCATTTTCTAGGAGAATCTCCGTAACAAAATCAACTGGTGAAGAAAATCACGAGTACTGAGGATTATTATCAAAGCACTCTGTAGACTCTGCTAAAAAATTATGTGTGTTGGATTATTATAGCTTACTTTTACATTACACCCCATTTTTGGAGTTCTCATTTTAATAATAACAGCTAAAAATTAATTCATAAACTAAAATTTTATTACTGATATCTACAATTTGAATTAACACACTATTACACTACATAACGAGACAATCTGATATCTTCACTCTGCTCAGAAAGTATGTCCATGAAACAAAAATTAAATGACTTTTGTGACTTTGCACATAAATAATTCATATGACTGAACAAAAGTGATTTTTTCAGTAATGAATATATTATACACATTAAAGTAATTTGATGTTACATGTTGTAGGCAAAAATAATTCTTAATACAGAATAACAACATATACATAAAATAACTTACTCTTAAGTATAGTATTTATAAAGAATGTAAATATAATGATTTCAAAATATAATTCAGATGATACAACATATATCTAAAAAAATGCACACAAAAAGAACATGTAGAAAACTAAGAGGTAGACCCATAACATATTTCAAGGATATATAAAATAAACAATTATTCATAGCTTTCAATGCATAATTATTTCGGATAATATAATTTTCCATAAAACTCAGAAAATCAGGCTTAATTTATAAAATTGAAAACACGTAAGAACTGCTAAAAGTTAAAGGCTAAAGATGGCAAATAATTTGAATTAGCAATTCTTAAGAGGTTTTGGGTGTCTGAAGGTTTTGTTTGATTCACTGCAAATGTGTATTTCAATCAAATAACAGATATGGCGAACTGTGTATCTATTTGCACAATGCATCACTTTAGTATGATGCCATATTAAGATTTTTGGTAAGAATTTCGAGCAAAAATCTAACTTGCAAACAGATAATTTCATACGAAAATGGTCCTAACGCATTCTTCTTACTATATTTCCTTACATAGCCTACAGTAAAAATAGAGGAAGACGAAAAATGAAAATAATTCATATCACTCCTCCCCCCTCCTGGGAAAAAACCCAAAAAAACATATAACTACAAATTACTTACATCACACTTTCAGTAATATATATGTTAAAATATTTTATAAATATACAAATGTTCTAAAATACTTCACATTAATTTTAATTTCAAACATAATACTGAATAAATGCAGTATCTACTTATATATTCTCCTTTTTTCACAAATTTTATGTTTTGACAATCAAGAGGGAAAAACTATTAAAACTATTAAATGTATGCAAATTCTGAGAGAAAGATTTAAAGGAAGAATTTAAGAGATCAAAATGCATAAATGAACACATACGCTAATATTACTGTATGTCAAATTTGCTAATATTACTGTGTTTTGCTAATATTACTGTGTCAAATTTTCAAAGAGATTCGTTGCAGTTAATAACCTGCTGCCATAAATTAGAAACTTTTAAATCATATGCCGAAAAGCTAAGATGGAAATCATAAGGGTGAGAAATATGCAAATAAATCTGGTATACAATAGTAAGAAATTTAAAATATTTTTATTCAACTATGCTAAAATAATATAAAAACATTTCATAGAATTATTATGGCTACTTTTGTGTTTTGAATTTTATTCCCTTTTCTTAGATTTCTTTTTTTTGTGAGTCTTCTTATGGCTTTTATGTTTCTTCTTTTGGCGTCTATGTGTACTTGAACTAGTATCTGTATCAATATCACTCTCACTTCCAGAATCAGATTCTTGAGGAGACCTTGACCTGTGCCTAGAAAAATTTAAAAAATGAATTCCTTACAGATGCACTCTTAATATAACTGCATGCACACTGTGCTACCTATATGAACAGTCATTCACATATACACAGTCCAGTCACATTAATGTGACCATCTGTCAAAAGCCAGAATAACCACCTTTCGCAAAGCGGACTGCTGCGAGACGTGCAGGAAGAGAGTCACATAGGTCCCTGAAGGTGTTCTCTGGGATGTTGAGCCATGCCGCCTCTAATGCCGTGGCCAGCTGCGCTAGATTACGCGGTTGAGGATCCATGGCGCGAACAACTCGATCGAGATGGTCCCACAGATGCTCGATTGGGTTTAAGTCAGGTGAGTTTGCTGGCCAGGGGAGGACGGTAAACTCATCCTGGTGCTCTTCGAACCACGCACGTACACTGGCAGCTGTATGGCACCTCGCATTGTCCTGCTGGAAGATGCCATCATCCTGAGGAAAAACAATGCGCATGTAGGGGTGAACATGGTCCGCAAGGACAGATGCGTACTTGTATTGATCCATTGTGCCTTCCACAATGATCAGTGAACCTAGAGAATGCCAGGAAAACATTCCCCAGACCATAATGCTCCCGCCTCCAGCTTGGACCGTTCCGGCAATGGTTGCAGGGTGGTTCCTTTCAGAGGTTTCACGCCTTATACGCCAACGTCCATCTGTCCGATGGAGCATAAAACGCGATTCATCCGAAAACGCAACCTGTCGCCACTCAGTGGACGTCCAGCTGCTGTACTGGCGTGCAAATTCTAGCCTTCGCCGTCGATGAACAGCAGTCAGCATAGGTGCACGAACCAGGCGTCTGCTTCGGAGGCCCAGACGCAGCAATGTTCGCTGAATAGTACTTTGGGAGACACTTTTGGTAGCCCCTTGGTTCATTTTGGTGGTCAGTTGCTCAACGGTAGCCCGTCTATCTGCCCGAACGCATCTCCGCAACCGTCGTTCGCCTCTGTCATCTATGGCCCGTGGTGCACCACATTTGCCACGTCGCTGATTTTGGACAGTCCCATTTTGCCATGCACGGTACACTTTTACCACGGCGGCACGCGAACAGTTCACAAACTCAGCCGTTTCGGAAATGCTTCCACCCTTGGCCCGAAAGCCAATGATCATGCCCTTTTGGAAGTCGGATAAATCGCTTCGTTTCTGCATTACGCCAACGATTGAAATGTTTTCCAAAGCCCTCACACACCCTTTATATACGCTCAACTGCACTGTGCTGCCACCTGCCTTCTGTGATTGGTTATTTAACTCTGACATGGAAAGTACGTGGTGGTCCCATTAATGTGACTGGACTGTGTAGTTAATAGTTCTCTTATTCATTCATAATTCTCCTATGCATGATAAAGCAAAAGATTGGCATAACAGTTGTCAAAATTAAAATACTCTATTATAAATGAAATCAGCATAAAACATTATAAATGGCAAATTTCATCTTTTAGTATTAATTTCAGTAAAAGGCAATGCATTTAAAGGGATGGACAACCTCTGTGAACTGCAAACATTACTTTTTACAAGCTGAAAATGATGGCCTGATAAACAGAACTATCTATCCTCTCACCTAGAAGATAGCTACCGAAACATAACAGTTCTGGATATTGAGTGACCCCACAGTATTAAAATGCACCTGTCTCTTAACAGGCTATCTCAAAAATACATGCTGTTAAAGAACATCTTACCATAGGAAGAGTGAGCAAAGCTGATGTGTTAGTACAAATCTTGCAGTTTGAAGTTTTGCATTGCATGATTTGTGTTATCAGTTCAGACACAGCCTGATCCATTCACTTCTTTTGTTATGCCAACCTCCCAACAACAATGTTGTGAAGGATGTAAAAACTCTTTTATTATTTTCATTTTTGGTATACTTCGTTTTTGCAACTTTTCATACAACTAATCACCATGCTTCTCGACTATTATTTTTTACCTCTTGATTTATTTCGATATTATTCCGCGTTGAATATGGGATGGATTTAAAGGTATTAGAACTGCTTTTTACTTTGTATTCATTCATTTTATACATAGATGTATGTGTGTATATACAAGTTAAAAATATGTAAATCACCTTTATGGTTTAATTTAGGAATAGCCTCTTAATTTGAGTATTTCCTCTCTGTATTCTAAAAGTAGTAATAACTTTTCTGGACTGTGCCATTTCTAGATAAATCTATGTCACATGGCTGGCAAAATGCTGATGATGTAGCTAATTTGGAACTTGAACTCGAACTCAAAATTTTTGGAACTGAAAGCCTTCTAATCCAAACCTTCTTTTGGTAAGCCTCCATATTGGATAATTGCACATATTAGCTTGTGCCACTCTTCTGTAATGATGCTATTTCGCTGTGCCTCTTCCTACTGCAACAGTTTCAGAAATCTAAATGTTCTTAAATAGGCACAATGAGAGTGAAAAGTAAATTGTGGCCACAAATGTCAGTTGAAATAAAAAATAAATATTTAATCTCACTCAGCTGCCAAAATTCCTAGTCATTACAGATTCAACATTTTAGGATTCTACGTAAACACAATTCTTTCTCTCTTCAATATGCATCTACGTTTTAAGTTTGTTACGCAAACAACATTGCCACACCTTGAGCCGATAAGGACTGGATCACGTGCTACTAACCTCAATGGAATATTTATTCCCCATATGGATTTCAGTAAAATATCTATAAAATTAAAAAAAGTGTGATTGTTCATCTGAAAGTTTAAAAGTTCAAACGCCCAATGATATGAAATGTAACTTTACTACTACAATATTTAGGGAACGGGGGACCCAGATGGTATAGTGGTTAAGGGAACCGACTATGATACCGAAGGGCTTGGTTTCGAATCCTGGAGAAGACATGGTTGTAACTGTCTGTTTGTGGACTCGTATATTTTGCACCCAAATTTTGCTTAAAGTTTCAGTTATTTAAATGTGCTGTTCTGCAAAAACATGAAATTATTGTTCAAGAGGTGAAAGCGTAATTTCAAATGATGTTTCAAATGAAAAATTAATAACATTTGAATAGTTCGAAATTTCTTGTGATTTTGTAATATAATTAAAAATATATATTTTAAAAGCCCGCCCTTAACAGATACAATTATAAGGTTTATTTATTTTCTTATTTTATATTCACAAAATTTTATGGTCCATATTCTTATTGTAAGGCAGTGTAGAATTTTATTTACAAAATTTAAAAGATCTTTTACTCGAGCATACAAGTTATATGTCTTAAATTTTAATTTTTGAATATTTTCTAAAATTTATATTAACTAATTTGAAAATTTTCATGGCTATAAGTTACACATGTGAACTTGGATAATTATACAATACTAGAAGCCAGTTAGTTTACCTTTAATAAGGAACGGAGGTTCTTAGGGTCTGACAGCCATCAGCAATTTGTTACGCTCACTTGCACTGTAGAGGACGTGTCCATTTTTACCAAAATTTATTTTGTTATTGTACTGAATTTTGTCACTTTTCTATGTTTATTAAGCTCTATTTTACATTGCTTTACAATTAAGAAAATGTGGATTACTTTATAAGTGTTAAATAATTAATTTTAATACAAATTGCAAGAATATATAAAAGAAAATTTTGGTATTACACTGAGAACAATTTTTACAAAAGACTTTCAAGTTAAAGATTGCAAAATATTATGATTATGATATTCAAGCACAGATTTTACAGAATTGCAAACTTCTCCAGTAACTTCTTGAAAAAAATGGGATATTCTTTACAGCATTTTCAATAGGAAAATGAACTTGCAGTCTTTCAAAATTTAAATTTGCATTTATTATTAAAAATGAAATCTACCAAGATTTTGTTATTTTAAAACAAATTATTTAGGTCAAAATTTTCTGAATTTTTTTTTTCCAAAACTGTATTTCCTTTGTTTCGTTAATTTTTTTTATGCTTTCTTCTAAAAAGGCTTTTCTGTCTCCAAGCTATTTTCTCTTTGAAGAGAGCAACAGGTAAGATTTAAAAAAAAAAAAAGAAAGACTGAAATGTTTCAGATTTTAAATTACGTCCAAAGGGGCATTTTTTTAACATTTTGTATGTTACCTTTATTTAATAAATATCGTGTTCTTCACACTTAAATAATAAAATTCAGTTCAAGAGCAATATCGCAAAATAATTTTAACTTGAACATATTTTTAAAATTTCTGATACACAGTCTCACACACTGTAGATAAAAAAATTTTTTTTTTTTTTTTCTGCACAACATTACCATTTCTTGCCTTGAAATCCTTGAGTTTGCTAATCAAAAATCCGTTTGGAAGTTTTACAAAATGTGAAATCGATAATAAATCAAATTCCAAATTTCACATCTGGGCTTCCACATGCCTATATTCGCAGTAGCATTATGTCACTCAAAATTTGATGGTACCATTGTTTTATCACAATGTGAGAAACATACATACATTTATGCAGATGCTTCATTATTTAATTTCTTCAAATATAATACAGAGCAATAACATTTGGTGGCAACAATTTGAAAAGTGAAACAGACATTCAGAGCGATTCAACGCAAAATCGTAAAATGAAAACAATAGTCCTTCAGGGACAAAGCTCCTTTGGACTAGAAAAAAAAAAAGTAGTAGTAAATCAGCTTTACAATTTAATTTAGTAACAACCTCTTTAATTCTTAATTTTATACTTGGGTATTTCCTGTCTGTATTCTAAAACTAGTAATAACTTTTCTGGACTACATGCATAACGCTGATATAGCTAATTCGGAACTTGAACTCAAAATTTTGAGAAGTGAAACCTCTCTAACCTAAACCAAAACCTTCTCTTGGTGAGCCTCCATATTGGATAACTGTGCATTTTAGCTTCTGCCTCTCTTCCTGTAATGACGGTATTTCGCTGTGCTCTTTTCCTATCGCAACAGTATGAAAAATGTAAATGTTCTTGAACTGGCACGATTAGAGTGCCAAGTAAATTATGGCCACAAATGTCAGATGAAATAAAAAAATAAATTTTTAAGCTAATTTGGCTGCCAAGTTTCCTAGTCATTAATGAATTCAACATTTTAACATTCTACGCAATCAGAATTGATCCTTTTCAATACGGATCTATGATCTAAGCTATCTCCGTGCTGTGCTATCAACATTGCAACATCTTTTCCTCTTTTTTATCACGCACGCACGCACACACACACAAACACACACACTTGAAATTACAAAAATGTTAGAATGCAATATTTCTTATTTATCAAGCTTTACAGCATAAAACATAACATTTCTGAAAATACTCAGTGAAAAGACAAGGGTGAACAAACCAGCTAAAAAAGAGAATTTAAGGATTTTGAAAACTAATGTGTTTTGGATCATATTGCAGCAGTTCTTTTTTTCTTAATACAGCATAATTCAGAATATAAAACACAACAAAGCAAGTGTAGGAATTACAATATGAATGAAGAGTTGTTAACATAAGCGTTTATAACATCACAAGAGGAAAACAAAAACACTATATGTGGCTTCCAATCTGCAGCTATTCAGAAAAAATACAAAGCTTTTCACACCTTTTTTTAAATACTAAGTAACATTTCTTATTTACAACATGAAATATGGAAAATTGTTAAACAATTACAATATTAGCAATTTAACTTGTTTCATTTCTTTTCTTTCCAATATTTTATGCACTCAATGCGAGTCATCTAGGAACGTAAATTTATTAATATGTATTTATTAAAAAACATAGAATGTTAACAGTAAATAAAAAGAATGAATTAAAATGCTTTTGTCTACAAATGCACCAAAGGGATTGGAAGAGAACACAAAACAGTAGGAAACTTCCATTTAAGTTTGCCACATTTGACAGAAGCCCCATCTAGTGAAATGTCAGAATTTGATTACCGAAGAGCGGATAATATCTTTATTACTTCTCGTATGTCACAGTTAAGTAATCCGTGGAATATTCTTATTTATCATAGCGGTCTTTATTTAAAAAAAGTTTGTCATGTGCTGTTAAATAGGTAACTAAATACTATTATATACTTTCATTCACAACACCACAGTTCTCATAAATATTACTTCTTTCTCACCTGATTTTAAAAGAAACACAATTACATTCTTGAATGCACTTCTGAATTATATTACAATGAAAATACGATTTTCGAATTGCTACTAACAACAGAAACATAATCAGTAAAAAGTCAAGGAAATTTATTGGCAGTCATATGCTCAAGCTAGAATACTTTAAAAAGAACTTTTTAAGAGAATCGGGCTCTCATTTCTATTACACGTAGGGGAAACTCCTCCAAGTCACTTAGAATCCCTTCAAACGAAATATTTACAAAAATAAAATGCAATGCATTGTTTACTCACTCTTCAAATTTTTTAATTGTATAAACAGTGAATTTTATTGATAAGTTTGAAAACTTATTCTGATTTTCAGATCAATTTACAGTTTATGTTTATGAGAATTTTATTCACAATTCTGAACACATTAACACTTGCTATATTTCATGAGATTTTACTTACTTTTTGTGTTTGGAATGTTTACGATGTTTGTGCTTCTTTGTGCTTTTTTCAGCCTCCTCTTCTTCTATAAACAAATATTTATCAGAAAGTGGCAGGAACAAGTAGAAGAAAAATTTATGATATATAGTTTTATAGAAAAATCTGTGGACATCTAATTCATCTCTTCTACAAAGCACATACAGACAATAAATGCATTTGTTCTACCTACACATTTTCATACACACTGACATGTATGTAACTATATTAGTTATGAATAATGGACAGTAATTGAATGCAAGTATACATAATTATATTTTCTTCACACAGAACTCATTCAACTTGTATCAAATAAACCATGCTTCTGTTTAAAAAGTACATCTATTTAATGCTGTTTCCATAACTTTTGTACTTTGTAATTATGATTATTTACTACTCCTAGACTAAACTTCAGACTATATATTTAAAATATAGAAAATCCCCTTTACAGAAGCTTGGAGCAATAGTACTATTCAAACAAATCCAAGTAAACAATACTTAAATCATTTTGATAATGAAAACTTGCCAATTTCTGATAATTTACTTTGAAGTGTGATACAAGTAAAATGTTACTGAAGAAATGTTAGTGCTGTTTCTACAACTTGCAGACCAAAGACATATGTAATATTCAAAAGTCCCTCCCCTAAAAAAATTAAACTAGATTTCATGGTTTGAGAAAAGGGTGAAATAGTATTTTCCACTTTGAAGGAAGGATTACAGGGATATGCTATTAATGTGAAGAAGTCATTCTAGATGTGATTAAATTTTATAAATGAAATCTAGAGCATAAAATATGCAAGCAATAACTTTGACCTCACATATATTATTATTTTTTTTAAATTTAATGATAATCATAGAAAAAAAATTAAATAACCAAACAGTTAATTTTCAGGTCTACCAACATATAACATGATATTTAATAGATAACATGGTTAATGGCCGAGCATGTAAGGATGTAAACATTTCAAATATACAACATTAGTTACTGCTTGACATAAAACAACAGACAAAGAACAAGTATATCTGCTTGTTCATGAACAAATAGGATAGTGACAGGTACTTAGTATTATTATGCTATATAACTTCTACTATATACCCACTGTTAATATTAGCAGCATTTACAAACACATGGGGGATTAATTTAAAGCAGAAATATCCTTTTAACTTTTTACACTAAAAAATACAATGCAGCATAGTGACAACTGAAATGTAAATAATTTTAACACCCCCATGCATGCCATTAAACATGCACAGAATACATGTATGGTACACCAAAACGTAAAAAGCAGGCAGATATAAAAGATCCAGTGCTCCAGTGTTTTATAAACTCGGACTGATTTTTAAGGTAGTGCTGAGTGTAACTTCTTTGCTTGGATTAGCACTTATTATTTCAGCATTTCAATGCCTTTGTGTATTTCATGTATTCCACATCAGGAAATTCTATTTATCTCTGGGATCTAGCAGCATCTTGTGACGATCAGTTACTTATCTCAAAGGGACAATTCAGTCAGCGAATTCCAGCATCATATACCTATTATACAGGGTGGAGCAGAGCAGTCTGCATATCTTGAAATTCAATAAAAGAAAAAGTAATGCATATATATATTTAATTCTTTGAACAGCATCAAGTACATCATGTAAAGTTTATATTCACACTGTTTTAAAGATGATAATCAGGCAGATGGCATCCATCATTGTCAACACACTGCATTAATCAAACTCGGAAGTTTTGTTCAACTCTTTACAGCACATTGAAGGATATGTTTCATATGCTGGTGAAGGTTGCATTTGCTTATTTAAATTTGGTGCCCTGGAGCGATGGTTACTTTAAAAAAAGTGGGGGTAGGCACAGTCGAGAAACCGGGCAGTAAAAATTTAGCCTTTGGTTTATTTAGCATCATGGAGTGGTCGAAGGAGAAGCAAGCGTTTGCTGTCAAGGCACACTTTTGTAATGGTCGCTCAGTACGTCACACAACATTCATTTCATACCCATTTCAATATTGCGCCTCGTGGTCAAGTTCCTGGTCAGCAATTGATTGTTTCATGGGTAAACAACTTCAGGGAAACTAGTGATATGAAGAAGAGGAAATCTGGGCTTCCATGAACAGAAAGGTCACCACAAAGCATAGACATGGTAAAGCTTTCTGTTTTGCGATCTCCTAAGTGCTCTGCTTGGAAACATGTTGCGTCACAGCTGTGGGGTTGTCTGCTCAATCTGTGAAGCAAATCCTTCATGAAGAACTGAAATTTCATCCCTACAAATAAGCCATAGTGCAGGAACTTAATCCACGTGATTTTATTCTTACAGAAAATTCATCTGAAGTGCTTCTTCCAATGCTTGATGACGTGCTTGTTTTCTTCAATGACGAGGCACACTTCCATCTTTCGGAATCGGTAAATAAGCAGAACATGCGCGATTGGAGGACTCATAACCCTAGACAACTTCATCAGCATCCCCTACATTCACAACGTGTAACTGTTTGACATTCAATATCACGAGTTGGAATAATGGTGGACCATGGTTTTTTTAACAATATGAATGGGGCCTTTCAGTGACTTGTGATCATTATGTACACATGATTGTAGAGTTCTTCTCATCAAAATTCAACGGGATGAATATGGCATATTCGTATTCATGTTCTCAGTATGTCTCATTTCTTTGAGAGGCGATATGCACTGTTTTGACGTGATTATTTTCTATGGGGCTATCTAAAATCACTTGTTTACAACGATCGTCCTAACACGCTGGCTCACTTAAAATGCAACATTCGTCAAGCTATAGCCAACATACCTGTCGATGCACTGGAAAGAGATGAACAAAACTTCTGAGTTCGATTAACGCAGTGTGTTGACAATAGTAAAGGTTATCTGCTGATGTTATCTTTAAAACTGTGTGACCATAAACTTTACATGTTGTACTTTATGCTGTTCAAAGAATTAAATATATATATGCATTATTTTTTCTTTCATTGAATTTCAAAATAAGCAAACTGCTCTGCTCTACCCTGTAGCATTATTTGGGACAGTCTTATCATGTTGCATAAAGTACCATAATTTAGCAAAAGCATTGGATGAAGTGGTAATGCTGTTGGCTATAGGAAAGGAAAATGCCTTGAAAACCTACCTGATGATGACACATGCAAATGGACAAGTTCCAGAAAGGAAGCATTAGTACCTTCCAGGAAGTAGGATGGTCACTCAGTCCTGCCCCCCCCCCCGGGTAGTTCATTGTATTAACAGAGATCAGTACTCTGGCAGTGTTGCCACTAGGGGTGTAAAAACACGAGACTGGCACTGTGAAGTAACTCTGGGAGAAGGGGTAAGGCATGATATTTTGGATGAAAAATGACTGGCCCAGGGGGCAAGTTGTAACGCCTGCACTAAGTATTGGTCAGCCTGTGTAGTACAGGCAGGAGCAACTGACAATCAATCAAATTTCCAGGTTCACAGGCACACTTCATCATAGTATCTATGACCCCATGAGTGGCGACCCATGGGTGCCCAGTTGAGTGCTGTGGCATTAAGAGAGATACATAAAAATCCATTGTTTCAGGAAATGGGAGGGCCAGAAAATGAGCATTTCAAAGCTCTCAAAGACTAACAGTCCCACTTCCTGCCTGATATGGAGGTTTTCAAATGGACCTAGCTCATGTAATGCCCAATTATGGTGGAACACATGGAAAAGTATTTTTATTATATTACTGAATCACCAGGCACAAAGGCTTAAGTGATAAAACTATGAGAGAATGTTGTCTGCAATAGTTCCCATATGCCCTTCGTCAGCAATTCATAGGGCAATGTCTGCCAGAGGATTATTTGACGCATGGACTCAGCCATCATACACACTGTCATAATTTCACCATTCAACGGCACCCACACACATTTGAAGGATTCTTGCTTTTGTGTAGAACCATTGGACCACTGGCACAAGGTGGGTTGCATTGTCAATGCCTGTTACAATGCCATTTATGCCAGCTCTGCCAACAATATTTAGAGTGATGTTGCACTCAAGCTGGGTAGACTGAAGTCATACGTTTTCCACCAATAAATCCAGGTGCATGCTTAGGCTGGACAACTGTTGCATCTGCATATATAGGAGGTCAGTCCAACACTACTTACTCCATGTCACAGTGAAGTGACATATTTCTATCATGTCTGGCATTATAGTAAAAGATGCTTTTGCATACAATACCTAGTCACTTTAGCCATCCTCCACACCACCCAGATTAGGTAATGTTATATTGACCATATCCTGCGGCCCATAAGAGCAGTTATACCATCAGGCAGCTGGGGACTATTTTTCAATATGACAGTGCTCATCCATATGTAGTACGTCGCTACAGACTTACTCTGCAAAATGGCAACATGTCCCATGGCTGTCCTGATTGTCCAATCCCTTTCCCATTGAATAAATTTGGGATATGGTTAGCATCCAGCTCCAGCCATCACAGAATGACTGACCTGGCTGGAAAACTATGCTGAATAGGGGAGAATATCCATGAGCACAGTATTAGATATTTGTATGCATCCATAGCAAATTGTATTTTTTCTTGCATTAATGCCTAAAAGTGGCCCTACGCCATGTAAATAGTTCAGAACATCTCTCTATGCAATAAATGATGGTACTGGTTCTTCAATTTTCTCATGTCTTCTTCATTGTCTGCACCATACCCTTAACCGGTTTCATCACAATCCACTACTTTTTTGGGCACTAGGACTTTTTTGATAGAGTGTGTTTCAATAAATGCATTTGGACATTTCGTGGTTTTATTCTTGAGGACATTACATAAAAGACAGAAAAATTTATTGACTTCAAACCAAGCTCTTTAAAAGAACAAGAAGTGAATTCACCAATAACTTTCCATTAAGAAAAATCACCATAAACGTTTAGAATGATTTTAAAAATTTACAATCCTTTAGACTGAAAAGCAAGAATTTGTATACCCTCTAGTTAAATGAAGGTCTATCTGAACATTTTTATGTTAGATTTTATTTCAGAAAAGAATTCACTTTCTATATGGATATAATTGAAAGGGATACAGGCATAGCATTAAAGATATGCTGAAAATGAAACAAACTCAAGTAAAATGGCATGCAAATAATTATTTGGCATTAAAATGTTTTAATTACATTAACTGTTTATACATGTTACGTGTTTTAAAGTGAGATACCTTATAAATTAAATCACATTTACACATACACAATTAAAAATAAAAGAAGAAAAACAATTATACTGTTTTTGTATTGTTTAGTTTGTTTTACAGTTATGTAATGCACACTGTTACAAGACAGACACTAGCTCTCAGAATTAGCTACATGGATGAGTAACGACTATGGTAATGGAAAGACTTTAGACATGTTAAAATACAGATAACTTACTGCATTTTAAAATTAAAAGACTAATAAAAAATTAATAAATTAAATAATAAATTTTAAAATTAAAAGGCTTAATGTTTCAGAAATCAGATCACTTAATAAAAAATTAATAAATTAAATAATAAATTTTAAAATTAAAAGGCTTAATGTTTCAAAAGAAATCAGATCACAACATTTAAAGCATCTGCCTTAAAAATAAAACCAAAATTGACCTACATATTATAATTTAGGTACTTGTATTAGTAACTTTGACAGCAGCATATTTATTAAACTATTAAAAATTCCCCATAATATTTTTCTAGTTCTATACACAGATTTATTATACTAATTTTCAATTTTTTAATCATATTATTATAACTATACAATATTTGCTTAACTTTCAAATTTCGCTATGTTATTAACAGAAATTGAAAATTAAATATTAAAAAGCCTAAGAAAAAAGTATGTCAAGATATTAAAAAGCAGAAATTTTAATTTTTACTCTTAATCATAATTCATAATTGCCCAGTCTTTTAAGGTTATCCCCAAGACAGGGCAATTATGAAGTGGGTTAGATTAGTTGGTTACAGCAAAGCATACTACAGCTATTATGCGCAGAAGAAAAAGCATTTGCATATGAAAAATTAACAAAATTACTTTAAAAAGTAGTAAATGAACTATCATTTTGGGGAGAAAAAGAATGCATATTCAGCAGTCTTTCAGAGACTGAAACCTCACAGCATCGGAACATTTTAGTGACTTAAATGATAAAATTTTATACAATCATTAAAATAATTCAGAAATAAAAACACTGATCTTATATAAATGATATTAACTAGCGAGGGGAACAAAATTTTCATTCTTAAATATACATATATTACGGCTGAAATTAGAAGAATTGAGATAGTTTAGAACTTGAATCTAAGCTACACCATTGAACATAATTCAGCATACAAAAGTAAATAAGACCTCATCATATTAAAATTTCTTAGATTTTTAATACACAAACAAGAACTATTGAAAAAAAAAAAAAAAA
>KK120590.1:648123-697241 GCA_000611955.2 Stegodyphus mimosarum | reverse complement strand
TGAAAAAAAAAAAAAAAAAACCTCTGAGCTTCGTAAGAGGGGATATGAATTCTTCTTCTGTTTCAGAACTTGTGCTACTGATGTCTAGAACTATTTCCTTGTCAGGATTGATTTTCAAAAAATTGCGGCACTGGTAAGTAAAATGGCCAGCTAATGGATGGAAGACTGATGTTAGGAAACAGAAACAAACCACAAGATACACACACACCAAAATAAATAAAATCAATAGAAAAACTTTAACACTGAACTGTAATCTTAAAGTAGATTATATGTATATACATGGTAATCACAAAATATCTGGGAAAACGTGAAGCAGGTAGAAGAGACCAATACATACTAACTTTGTAATGGAATAGTGTGCCCGAAGGCAGATACAGGTGGTACAGGGTACTATGGAGTGGAAGATAAAAGCATTCTGCTGGTGTGAATTGTCATTCATCTTGCAGATTTCAAAAGATATGCATCATCACCCAAAAATACAGCTCACTGATGTGCATTTTATTCATGCAGCTGCAAATGGAAATGCAGCAGCTGCTCAAATGATGCATAAGGGACTTGTGCACTGTACTCCTTTGATTTTAACCCCAGCTCCACAGATAAAATGCATGCCAGTGAGCTTTGCGTTCATGCAGCAATGCATACTACATCACACCCACAATAGGAATGGCATTTTACACCAGCTGATTGCTTTTATCTTCTGCTTGACAGCATCCAGTAACAATTCAATGTGCCATTTTGGCACGCACATTACATACAAAATCCATTTTGGCACACATTACATACAAAATCTGCTTGCTTTGATCTGTTCTAAATTTTGGCCTTTATATTTTACAAGCACATATACAGTACGTAGCATCCATGGGTAAAATGTTCTGAGACTTTGTGGATAATAGCAAACAATGCATAAAATAGGACATTTGTGAAATGTACACAACTATGGTTAAGTTTAACTGAAAAATTATCCTAGAAAAACATTACAATGATTAAATAAAGTAACATGAATGTAGTCCCTAAAATGTTTTATGTACTGTATTACCAAACACAATAACATATATACTGAAAAGCAACTGAATTAGAGATACCTGTCTAGTAGTGTGAACACCACCTTTCGTCTTGATGATACCTGCAATTGGTCTTGGCATGGACTTAACAAAACACTGGAAGTGATAGGAAGCCATACATACACATGACTCCTCTGAACAACCACCCACAATTCACGAAGATTAGAGGGAAGGTGATCAGAGCCTCGAACACCTCTCTCAGTTGCATCCCAGATATGCTCGATCTGATTCAGGTCAGGTGACGTTGATGGCTAAGAAAGTACATGCAAGTCTGTGCAATGCTCATCCAGCCATTTCAATACAATTTGGGAGCGATGGCACAGTGCATTTTCTTGTCGAAAGATAATCTCTATAGCGAGCGGTCAAAAACGAACATATGAGAGCAGATGGTCGTCAAGGATATCCGGGTAACATTTACCTGTGAGAGATGTCACATGTACCACTCCCATTTCAGTCCATGTGAATGCTCCTCAGACAAGAATATCACTTCCACCATTTGAAAAGTCCCCACTGGCAGAAAGGATCCATTACTTCATGTGGATTATGCTGTACACATACTCTGCTGTCAGATTGCTCCAAAGTCAATCTTATCACTCCAGGCAACACTTTCCCACATCTCAACAGTTCATTAGCAATATTCCTGTGTTCATGCTAACTGTTGTGCCATGTTTTGTGCAGTCAGCAGAGGGACTTTTGTAGGATGATGACTCCCATATCCCATTGAGAGGAGATGGTTTTGTATGGTGTGACAGCTTACACGTTGCTGTGTACTTGAGTTAAATTGATCGGTAATCTGTTGCACCATGGCCCATTTGTCTGCTGTTACAATGAGGGCTAGTCACTGATAACCTCGGTCATCCATATGCTGTTGTCCACTGCAGCTCATCCTCACAGGGATGATTTTACTGGAACCTCGACACAGTGGTGTGTAAAAATCTTAAGTGTCTGCACTACTTCCATAATGGGATGAGTCATTTGTTGGGCCCCAATGAATTGGTCACACTCAAATAAGCTTTGACATATTTTGACTATTACTGATACTGTGAACAGCATTACTTATCTTGTCAAACTGCTGCTTATATTATTTGCAAGTCACTTCCAGGCTTGTGTACAACGAAATTTACATAACACCAGCTGTCCCTAATTCAGTTGCTCTTCAGTGTATTATACACTAGGGCAAAGGTTCTTAACCAGGGAGGAATGCCTTTCGATTTATTTTATTTTATCAATTCATTTACCTATTAATATTTAGTTTTATTTTATAAATATAAAAAACTACTTTTATTCAAATTTTGGTACAATACCCTTTCTAAACTTTTTCTTGTTTAATTTATAAAACACATTAAAAGAATCTAAATTTAAATAAACTTTTTGAGTACTGCACTTTTGAGTTCTGGAATAGAAGGGATGATTGCCTTGTTACGTTTGTTTACAAATGACTCAGCTCCCATGTATGCCCTCTGGCGGAAGAAACAGAAAAGTAATTGAACGGGTGACGCGTCTAACATAACTCAAAACGATAGACCATCTCCGTATATATTTGAAACATAATACTTATATTGATTGTAACTTGTAAATATTATGTAATTATATTTCACATGTTAATCAAATTTCTGGAAAAAATTATAGCAGTTGTTCTGCATTAGTGAATAGAATTTCAGCATAGACTAATGGATATCAAAAGGAAGACAAGCAGTTCCAGGGCAGCCCTTTAGAAGGTACGTGAAAATTCACTTATCTATTTAATTATCTAAAATTTTAATACTTAAAAGTTGATGGAATTTTAACAAGGTACCCGAATAGGGACTACCAATAACTGCTTTTTCCTTAAATTAACTGTTGTTTGCCGAAATTGATATCAATGATACAGATAATACATATGCATAAATAATTAGTGAATTGCTGATACTTGTTGAATTATTGTATTAAACAATGATGGAATTAATTGATACATTGAAAAGGAAACGTGGCCATATAAGGACTGTCATTACAAAAAGTAACTGGCCGAATCGAAAATGAACGCAGATGAACTAGAAATTTCCTTAGAACTCGTATACGGAAAATCAAACGAGTTAAAACAAATAGATGCCGATATAGAAAAATTAATCTAGACCAGGAATTAAATGGTGTTGACGAATATTGTGAAAGAATAACTACATTTAAATACAAAGACAACAAAAAATAGAAAGAAATTAATACAGAACAACAAAAATTGTGTTAAAAATGCCACTGAACAGATCAGTGAAAATATGACAGAATATGCCAAAATCGAAAGTCAAACTGTAAAGCTTCCTAAACTTACGATTCCGAAGTTTTATGGTGAGAGCTGCGAATGGCTGACATTTTGGAACACTTTTTCATCAGGCGTACACCAAAATAAAACGCCTGATGCTATAAGTAAATTCAATTACCTGAAATCCTTTTTAGGCGGTACTGCTTATAACACCATTGACAATTTCGATCGAACTGAAGAAAATTATGATAGAAAGATTTGGAAATAAAGATGTTCTGATAAACACCCATATAAATTACTAAAAATAAGACCTTTAAAGGATTCTAATGACATTCAAAACTTCCAAGTTATTCAATTACATACAGAAACATATTTGATGTCGTGAATCATTAAATATGACTTCAGAAACATACGGAGCTTTATTAACACCTATATTACTTAAAACATTGCCCACAGATTTGGTTTTGGAATATAATAAAACAGTTCAAAAGTCAAATTATGATTTAAATCATCTAGTGGAATTTCTTTCTGAACAACTAATTGCACGGGAACATACGTTATCGATGGTACAGCCAAAGATCGCTTCGGTGGTGCCAGAAAAGCATAACAAACCGAGTGAAACCAGACATATTGCGAAACACACAGCTGGCATAATTAATGAATACAAGTTTGCAGGGGGAACTCTGTATATTCTGCGACTCTTCTAATCACGAGTCTATAATGTGTAAACAAGAATCTTTATGGTCTACTGGAAAAAAAAAACAGAAATGCAAAATGAAAGGAATATGTTGTCGCTGTTTACATCCACGACACCTTAGCATTAATTGTACTTTTAGAACAAGATGCGAATTATGTAAACAATGACATGCCACTATAATATGTTTTAAAACGGAGAAATTAAGGAAGAACGGATTAAAAATAGGCTTTAATGAACAATTCATCTTATGAAAATGTGATCTTGCAAACTTTAATTGTCAATGTTTATGGAAATGGTGAAAGTAATGTTATATGAATAATTCTAGATATTGGAAGTAGGAGATCATACATCAGCGCATTTCTTGAGGGATGTAATAAAAAGTAAAATCTTTAAGTCAGGAAAGTGTGACACATGGGCTTTTTGGAAGTTTAGAAAAAAGGGAAAATCATAACAAATATCTTAATTAAGTTACATAATCCAGAAACAAGATTCACATGTGAAATGGAAGTTATGAGTCAAAAAACCATATGTTCACATATTCCAAAATTGGAGGCTAGGGACTAAACAAAGATTAAAAAGAAACTGAAGGGTAATAAATTTTAAAGATAAAGAAACTGAAGGATAATAACATTTTTCCCAGTGATGTAACTATTAGTGGAAAGTCTTGCTTAATTAAAAAAAAAAAAAAAAACCTAATGAAATACACATGCTTGTAGGAGCAGATCATGCCGGATATTTCTATTGGGGAAATAAAACACATAACGGAGAGTTTAGTAGCAATGAACACACATTTTGACTGGACAATATTAGGGAGAATGAGGGTAAAGGCACAAAAACACAAATAAATTTAATCTTAAATTTACCTGAAATTAGGTTTTGAAAAGATTATAAAAGTCGTGTCTTGAATCTTTAGGTTCATTAAAAATGCAACTGAACAATCATCTGATAGAACTCATGGTTGAATTTCAGTCGAAGAAATAAAAAGAGCTGAAACAGTGGTTTTTCGGCTGATCCAACCAGAATCTTTTGAAGGATTGAAAGATAAGACTATACGTGAGCTGCAACCTACCATGGACTCCAACGGCCTTATAAAAGTGAAGACATGTATCTTTCAGAGTGATGATGATGCTGAGTTTTGTTACCCAATTTACTTCCCTCAAATCATCCATTAGTAATAAAATTGATCAAATCTGAACATGAAAGGCTAAGTCCCACTGGAGTACAATTCGTTATGTGCATTTACGTGAAAAATATTGGATTATAAAGAGTAGGAAGACACTACGTTATTGAAAAATGCGTGTGATGTTGGTTGAAGGTTCGACTAGGATTCATATAAGACTCCTCAAGCGTCACTACCTGAAGAAAGAATAAGAGATGGCTTAATTTTTGAGATTATTGGTGTTGACCTGACGTGTCCATTGATTTTAATAGGTCAGAAAACGTGGATTGTCATTTTTTACTTTCGCAATATATAGAGCAATTCACTTAGAAATGGTCTTATCTCTGTCAACTGAAAGTTTCCTCCACGTCTTCAGGCAGTTTATCAATTGAAGGGGTAGACCTGTCACTGTATACTCCGACAACAGAACCAATTTTGTTGGATCAAATATCTTGTTCAAGACCACATATTGGAATTCTGTCTTAGAAAATGCTACAGTTAGAAAAACTGAATGGAAATTTACTCTCCCCTTCCTTGCCATGGTGGGAAAGATTAATTGGAGTACTAAAGAGAATTCTTCAAAAGGTACTTGGAAAATCGTCTCTGAATTACGAAGAGTTGTTGATAATCATTTGTCACTGCGAGAGCATTATGAACAACCGTCCTCTTACTTATTTGTCAGAAGATGTAAATGACTTGAGAGCTCTCACCCCAGCAATGTTTCTAACAGAAATTCCAGAGATTGAAGTTCCTGAATTACATCTTTTGGATTCTAAATCCATCAATAAGAGACACCTTTACAGAGCCAGACTGAGAAATGACTTACGAAAAAGATTTCGAGCAGAATAGTTAGAGCAACTAAAACGAAGCTCAAAATTCATTAGCGAACCATCATCTGTGAAAGTTGGTGACCTTGTCATTGTGTCCAACAATGAAAAAAGGATACGCTGGCCCTTAGCTAGAATTCTGGAAATTTTTCCATCTCACGATACACACATTAGACTAGTGAAACTGAAAACTGCACAAGGAGAGATTATAAGACCCACAAAGAACCTCATTCCTCTTGAACTCAACATTACACCTGAGTCTGATATAAAGTGAGGTACAGAACTTGACATAAGACGAACTTAATCAGTTGAGGTTTATCCTCTCCTGATGCTGGACCTCAAGGTGGGAGAGTTATGTTTGTTTACTAATAACTCAGCTCCCACATACGCTCTCTGGCAGAAGAGACAAAAAAGTAGTTAGTTGAACGGGTGATGCATCTAACATAACTCAAAACGATAGACCGTCTCTATATATATTTGAAACATAATACTTGTAATTGACTGTAACCTCTAAATATTATATAAATATCTTTCACATGTTAATTAAAATTTCTGAAAAAGTTATAGTAGTGTTGTACATCAGTGAATACAATTTCAGCATAAACTAACAGATATTGAAAGAAAGACGAGCAATTCCAGGGCAGCCCTTTAGAAGGAAAGCAAAAATTCACATATCTATTTAGTGATCTAAAATTTTAACACTCTAGCAATGGTGAAAGGGGTGCATGGAGCAAAAAAGGTTGAGAACTCTGCACTAGAGTATAATTCTACATCTCCAAAAGAAAGGAATTGGGGCATTGTAACTTAATCCACCAAAGATAAGTGAGAAATGAAAAAATGTACTTCTTTAACTGTAGAAAATAACATAATTCAAAAGGGACAAGAAAGGATCTTTCTTTCTCCCAGCACCAACAACATACTACAGTACAAAGTTGGAGATCAGGACGTCCAGTATCTGGAATGATCTAAAATCTGGACCTCAAAATGTCCAACTTTTTTTTTTTATGTGCTTTACGTGTGTGCGTTTGATTTTCTCCCCATTAGTAAAACATGTGGAGAGTCTCGATTGTTAATTTGCCTTTGGCACTAAATAAATACCTCGTTATCGAAGAAATAATAATTTAGCATAAATTTGTGCGATCCAGAATTTCGTTACGTAGCTACAAATAACCTTTTTAGGGGTAATTACAAGCTTTAAGAGATCAACAGCTACACTAACAAGTTAGAAGCTAGAGCAGAATGATTATGAATTTTAACTGTCGAATAAATAAAAGAGAAGAAGTATAGGGACAGAAACAGACACTAAGTGAAATACTCTCTGATAACCCATAGCCAAAATTTACCCTTTTGTTAAGCATTAAATTGAGATGCAAGCTCAGATTTTCAGATGTTTTATGTAACCTGAGAATATGCATAAAGTTCTAGAATGACCATTTCTCTAGCATGCATTTAGTTACATTGGCCTCAAATGAGCATGTAGATATGTGAGAAGACAGCATAGGGTATGTCTCAGCTATTATACTTCAGCTACATTGCAGACTATTGTCACTTCGGTACTTCGCTTTCATTCTGAAGTTCCCAGATTACAAAACTTACTGATACTTCCTAATTATCTATACCTCCACTGAAAATTCCGAACTCACTGGTGACTTTGGAGAGTATTCACGAACTCGATGGCTATGAAGATAATGCACAGTAGGCTGTGGCTATTTTCATAATAGTGGCACAGTAAGAATTTTATACAAGATCAATCAATTCGTAAAATCAAAAAAGTAAGAAACACTTTCCTTTCTTCAAGCAATTCTATTTTGCAATATTGTTCTCCCCATCTCCCATCCTCCTTCTTCTACACAGCAAGCAGCTTCTGGTAAAAAAAAAAGTACAACGGTGGTCAAAGACGCGTGTCATGTGAATACCTGACTTGCAACAAATACTCCTTGGTGACATTGTGGGTTGCAACATATGCTCGTGCATATTTTTTCAGAACTTTTCAACAGGGATGCGGATAGTCAGAAAGTACACTTTTTTATTCCTCTGCTAATCACTGCTGTGGATATTGAATCAGTGGATATGGAAGTATGAATGTACACAAAAATGCATAAATAATCTCTTTATTCTTTTCAGAATCAGTCTACACCTCAATACATCAAGTATACTCAAGTATACGAGGGAAAAATACTTCAATTGCACAACTGCCTTGGAAAAAAAAAAGCACTCATATTTGAATAACTAGTCATGTTTTAACTTGAACATCCAGTGTACACACTGTCTGAGAAACCTTGCCTGACAAGCAATTTATTCTTCTTGATGAGGTACCATAAAGTGTTTGCACTTGTTTACTATCATTCAAACTAACATCCATTAGTTTTGATGGCAAATATCACTTTTTGATTTAACACTCTGCAATTTCATTTAGTGATGCTTTTATCCTGGTAACAGGACACCGAGTTAAAAACGGCATTTCAGAACTTCGATTCATGCCACTGGGATGTGTAGAATGTTACATTAGAAAAAAAATTACAAACATTCAACATATTTGTAAGTACTGTAAAGGCCCTTATTTTCGCGAAAATGAATATATAGGTGATTTTGCGAGCTGAAAATTTCGCGAATTTTATATGAACAGAACAAAAAGCTGAAAAATTTCAAAAGTACCTAAGTAAAGTTAAGAAAGTTGAAAAATTCCAAAAGTACATCTTTTGCATAATGCATTTTAAGAAACTTCCTTTTGTCTGAAAAATTCATCCCCCCCAATTGCTCTTCAAACAACCCCAATTTTATTCCAGTTTTGGTGCCCGCTTCCTGCACAGGAGAGCTCCAACCTTTGGACTTAACTGTAAATGGCAAGTTCAAGCGTTTGCTCAAGAATGAGTTTATTGAGTGGTATTCCAATGAGCTTCAATTTCTAGAGGAAAAAGAATCTGTGGACTTGTGAATATCACGACTAAAACCGATTCACACTTCTTGGCTTGTGCGCATATTTAATCGTATTGAAGCCAAACATGAGATAATTTTGAATAGCTTCAAAGAAGCTGGTATAAATAGTATTCTAAGTGAATCAGCTGCCTTCTATTAATTTTATTGTTTTATATTCGAGAAATATAGTTGTATATTATTCAAAAAATAGTTATATTGAGGTGGGAAGAAAAAAGTATTTCACGAGGCTTAAATTTTCGCGTTTACGATGGGCTCGCGAAAATAAGGGCCTTTACAGTATACAAGTAAGAAACACTTTTCTTCAAGCAGTTCTTTTTTGCAATATTGTTCTCCCCATCTACATAGCAAGCAGCTTCTGATACTGTTGCCGGTTAGCCAGAAGAATGAATTTTTATTAATTTTCTCCCACAAGGTTTCCAGTTGTTTAAGTGGAAGAACTAGCAGCAGTTGGATATGAACAACTACATGTTAACCACAAATACAACTTTATTGATCCTGATACAGGATAAAATGCACAAAATGGCAAAATAAACTTTAGCCTGCAGCTAGATGACACCATCTAAATTTCGGTACTGTTCTGTTATCAGGACTTAATTCAAAAATGTATGTATGGACGTATGTATGTGTTCGTGTTTGCATTTATATATGTATACGAGTGATTTGGGAATATACATGTGCGTACATATATACATACATACACACATGCATATATTCATACATTTCTGAATCTGGTCCCAATAACAGAACAGTACTTAGATTTCTACCAATCAAATTCACGTGGCTGCAATTTCATGAAAAGATCCAAATGTTTTCAGCAATGTTAAATTAAATCAGCAGTTTGGTTTTTGTGTAAAAAATCTATTTTACACTTTTGCATTTTGCACAAAAAATGCCTATGAAATACTATTTAAATTGTGACATAAGTATTTAGCAGAATATAAAATATTTCAATTATCAACAATTCATTTTAAACAGACACAAAAGAAACAAGTAAACAAAATGAAATAAGTCATGCCAAATTCACAATTGCTAACAAGATCTTCTCAAATTAAAAGTAATTAAAAAAGGGCTCTTTGATGTTTTCATTTAAAAATAACAAATTATCACATTTATTGATTTTCTGCCTACACAAATTTATGATTAAAAATATGATAAGTCTCATATGATTTACTGAAACTACCTTTATTGAATAAGTACATAATAAAAGTATATAGATGCAGTTCATTTGAGAGTATATAAGGGTGTGCATTTAACACTTTGCCTCAGGTGAAAAAATACTTAAGAATGGCTCTGTCTGCCAGAAATTCAGTTTATCCAAATCTATGGTAGGAACCATATGAAAGAATTGAAATTTTATAATTTCTGTTCATGGAAAAAATTTGAATATGAGTGCATTTCTTGCTTTTCTGTACATGTGACACTCGCTGGGAAACAAGTTACTTTTCTTACCTTCAATCTGCTTTGTTGCTTAATTTTTGTATGCTTATTACCTGACTATTCATTACTTTACATTCTATTTAATTTTTCTCTCTAAATTTAACTCTATTGATGAACTTCTAAAGGACTCTAGCACTTTTAACTTCAGAAATTAAGCTCTGCCACATTGACAGAGAACTGGTCAAGTTAATCTTTATTGGGAGGGTAACCTTTCATATTTTGGGATATATGACTCACCTTAACATCTGCATATGAGAATTAGAAGAAAATTTTTATGTTACAGTGAATATGCACCCGACTTGCCAAAAAAAACCAACATGTTCTGCTCCATATCCCAAAGGAAAGTGCATAGCCTTGATATTCCTGAATCATTAATTTAATCTTTTCACAGCACAGTGTAACTTATATAGGCCAGATTTGGGAATTAAAATACAGGGAACTTGTTATTAGTGTAACTACGTTGGTGATTATTTACACTAATAGAAGAATGAGAACTTATATTTGCCCAAATCTCTTTGTTATGCATTTTACATTTTAATTAAGTACTGACCCTGAAAAATCAATCAATAAATCTACTTAACGGTGGGATTTTGTTTCTTTTGTTCTGCTGGAAATTTTGTTTTGATCACTCTGAGAAACAAAAAAGATTCAAAGAAATTATGCCCTTCAGTGAGTTTGTAGGAAAATACTCTTTCTGATAGTAAGTTTACCATCATTTCTTCCACTGCAGGCTAAGCCCACCAAATATTTTTAAACTAGGTTAAAAAAATAGTGTTTATTTATAAAAACCATCAGCACTGGCAATAAAAAAATAAAACCAAAATGAGCATTTTTTTTTTCATTTACACATATATACACACTTTGAGAGCATTGGGCTAATGCCACATTGTGCAAAAAATATTTTAAAACAGCACATCTTTAGAATTTCTGATAGACAATCTCGTGTACTGAAGATAAAAATATTTTATTCCCTACAGTGTTGCCACTGCTCGCTTTGAAATTGTTGAATTTTTTAATCAAAAATTCATTAAAGTTTTACAAAATATGAAATAGGCAATAAAACAAATTCGAAATTCCGAATTTGGGCTTCCAGGTGCCTATGTTCCGGTGGAGGACTGACTACGTTATTCAAAATTTGATGACTCTAGATACTGTAGTTTTTTCACAATGTGAAAAACATACATACATTCATGTAGATCCTTCATTACTTGGTTTCTTTAAATATAATAAAGGGCAATAATATTTGGTGACAACAATTTGAAAAGTGACTTGACACAAAATGCCGTTTTGAGACTAATAGCCCTTTCGAGCTATAAAAAAATGCACACAAAAAAAGCAATGTTGCTGGAGAAACTAGTAGAATTGTTATGCATGGTTATTAAGAGTTTAGTTCATTCTGAAAATTTGACTACCACTTCTAAGATTAGTGATTACCAGATCTATAATTCTTTAAATGAATCATTATGTATATAAAATATTCATATTAAGTTTTTCATTTCCTGTTTGTGCAGATAGTTGTGGTTTTCTTCTGTTATCAGGACCGGATTAAGAAATAAACACATATCTATGTACATGCATACATGAACACATCCATCCATCCATACAGGCATACATACATACATTTCTGAATCTGGTCCTGGTAATAGAAGAGTATCCTAGTTGCATATAACAAGTCAATGCTTAAATAGCTCGAAGACAGTTCACTTCTGTTCTTCAGATTATTACTACTTTACTTCAAAAATGACAATTCAGTACATGTTTATGAGTGCTTTTCTTTCTCCTTTGAATTTCATATACTTTAAATGATTAACTTTAGGTTCAGATGTCTTATACACAAAATAACATTAAATTAAGGGGCTTATTTGAGATACTGCTGATGGTCTATTTTGGTACCGTTGTTATCAGGACCAGATAGAAAAATGTTTGTATATATGTGTTCATGCATGTATATTTGTATACATATGCAGATACATACACACATTTCTGAATCCGGTCCCTAGAACAGAACCAATATTTTAATAGTAATTAAATTATTCATAAGCAATAAGTGTTTTTTTTTCTCATTTTTTGCCTATGTTATTCATAACTTATCTTTGGAATTAATAGTACTTTCATTTATATATCCATCTTAATTCAGCATGTTCTCCTTGGTATTACACTCTTAGAACATTCAACAGGCTCAATTCACCACTCAAACTGCTAATAATTATCAGTATTAGTATGTCTGAGACGACAACCTCTAGAAGTATGAACTGTCATCTTAAGAAGGCTCCGTTTTATCTCTGACTAGCTAAATAAATTGCATGCAAATACACTACAAGTAATAACACTAAGTAATAAGAAAATCAGCATTTCTACAAAGCTAATTTAATGATTTAAAATGCAGACTCGTATGAATTAAATACAACAGATATCAAATTCATACTTGCAATTTATTAAAATTATGCAAAAAAGGGGGACAACTGAATAAAAATAACAGCAGAACAACATTGAATTGTAATAACAAAAGTTGATTCTTATTTTCTGAATGCCTTTGGTTCACACAAACTTTATCATCATTTGTGAATATTTTAACTAATCAAAAAAGTATTTTAATGCTTAGATCTTTTAAAAAATTTAATCTTAAGCAGAAATATTAAAGGCAATAAATACTTACGATAACCACATTTCTTACAAGCAGGTCTTATGTTATCCACAGCTTGATTAGTGAGTCTTGCCATTAATTCTACAAAAATAAATATATTTTAGTTTTTAAAAACAATCAACCTTTTCAAAAAATTAAGTACATTAATAATTATTAAAATACACAATATATACACTGCAAACTAGTTAGGAAAATAAAAATTAAAGAAGTTTTCATTTATTAAAATTGTTTTAATAGTTTTCTAATATGCTTTGGGTCATAAAGGGCTTTCCTGACACCGTCAATCCAGTACCTGATTCCAGATACAAACACGAAAACTTACTATACCAAGCATCAAGTGTAATAAATTTTACCATTAATTACTGCTGGCACAATTCTTGGTGTGACTTTGTTATATTCGAGATTTTAACTTTCCACCAGTTTTTTAGACTGGATGAAAGTTAAGACTTGAGGTAACATGGTTCTCGTAAATGCCCTTGATTGGGGAACTAGATTAAAAAAATGTTTGTCAAGTTAAATAATAATTAGATAGCAGAATTAAATAAGCAAACGTTGTTTGTACCTTGTAAAATATACCGTCCACCGAAAATAAAGAATTTGAAACTTTAATCTGTCTTCATGTCATTCATCAAGAAACACTGTTTGGCAAATCTTATGGAGGAATTCCTAGTTGCTTATGGATCTAACCACTTGAAATAGATGTTGTGGCAGTATAAAGGATGGTAAAAATATATTTATGGGTGTCCCTTGGCGGAAATTGGCGGTACGTGGACACTGAGTTTGTGCAATTCTTTGCCTTGCTATTTTGGCTTTGTGTAATGGCAATTTTTGCACCAAAAACTGCCGTTACACAAAGCCAAAATAGCAAGCCAAAGAATTGCACGACCTCGGTATTCATGTACACTTTGACCTATTTTCACTTAAAAAACATCACAGAATTGCACAAACTCGGAACTGCGCACTGGCTTTGTCCATGTACACATTGATCTATTTTCACTTAAAAATAGAAGGAGCACCCAATTCCACACTAGAGCCAAACAAAAAATACATAATCTCAATAAACTGCAATTTAAATCAAACAAAATAACATAAAAAAAGCACTACGCACTACTATCGCATCTATGGTCTACACAAAGGAAATATCCACATACCTTATTTAGAAATTTCTGTGTCTTCAGGCTGTGACACACAAAATTCCTTGACAGCATGCAAAAACTTTCCTGAAACCATGTTCCCTTTATAATGGAATGCTTTATATGGTGACCATTTGAACCTTTTTGGTGACAAAGCCATTCAAAAGCCATCTGAACTATCTTTACATTCGACCATTCACATTTCCTTCGATCAAACAGGATACTTATAATTCCGATGAATTACATCCAACAAAGTTTCTTTTCTTCTGTCCTCAACCACTTCGAAAAAAAAAAAAACTTCTGCTCTCTCATTCTATACTACCAAACACCCACAGGCAGCCATTTTACGATGCAAAGCAAACAATAAGCAACATACTTCCAAACTGACATCCAACAAATATTTTCCCATCAGTCAAATTCACTGCAATCATGCAACCAATTGAGTCATAATACGATTTCCTTAACATTCAACTACTCAGGTTACCATAAATGAAATAACAACTTGGCGATAATCCAAGACACATTCTTAAATATAGGCTAAACTAAAGGCCTAATTAACCAAACTTTCAAAATTGAGTTCTTAACATTAAAAAAAAAGGGATAAATTTGATGTTAGTAATAAAATTGAAAAATATAAATCATCTAGAAGATAAACTCAATGAGTTAAGAAACCAGTATTACAAAGTATTAAATGATGAAGATATTGAAGAGTATAAAAGCATGTTTGATGAAAGTGATGAAGAACTGTAAAAGCAAAAGGTAAGACAAACATTTTTTGAAATCTAAGCAAACTGGAACATTGGAACAGGTTCAAGTTTATGACTGAACATTTTGAAGGTAATCAAAAGTTAAGCCTTAAATTTCCAGAAATACATTTACCTAAATTTGATGGTAATTACAAAAACTGGAGTAATTTCAAAATTCAATTCAACAGCATAATTACTTCTAAAGAATTTTTATTTGGTAATCAGAAATTGTTTTATTTGCAATCAGTTTTAGATGGAAATGCCAAAAAAAAAAATAAATAAACTAAGTACAGATGATACATTTGAGTCTAGTTACTGTCCTTATGAACAGATATGAAAATAAAAGGTTAACTGTAAACAGTCATTTGAATTCTATATTGTGTTTAGATAACATTTGAGTTGGCTGAAAAGCTAAGAATGCTTGAGGATTCTATTCTATAATATGTTAAATGGCAATGAGTATCTAATAATTTAATTTAATAATTATTTAGTTAATACATATAATTTTGCAAAAAATGGATAACTCATAAGGAATATGTAATGACTTTTAACATCCTCAGATTTCCCAGCTTAGAATAAATTCTTTCTTCAATACAGATGTCAGATTCTGGAAAATTTAGTGGGTGACTTATCAAAACTAAGCATCCTTGTTTCAAATTCAAAGACACCATTATGTAATTTATGTAAAAAAAATCATCTCATCCATTGTATAAGTGTGATTCATTCCTGAAAATGAACTCTCTTCAAAGATTTGATTTTATTAAAAAGCAAAAACTTTGCATTCATTGCTTATTAGAATCACATCTGTTAATTACCTGCAAAACAAAACATGGATATAAATTTTATGCCCCACAATTATCTTCTGCATAGAAAACAGAATTCTCAGAACTGAATGGTGCGAAGTGTGGCATCTCTCAGACTAATACAAACAAGGGTGAGCAAGGTGATAGTCAAATACTGAAAATCTGCCAACTCCTGAAATCCACATCGCCTCTCAAAATATAAACATTCAATTTATAGGTTCCAGAAACCTCAAGATGAAGAATGAAATACCGAAGAAAAAATATTTATTCAATAATGACGTCATAATTACCGAATAATAATGATTCTGTGTTAGTGGCAGAAAAAGATCTTAGCCCAGAAGAGGTTTTTAATATGGATGATATGTTCAGATGAGCCAACACTGGCATATCAGATGACCGATGATGAAATCATTGGGCTCTGTTTTGAACTCGCCACAGCAAGAAAACGATTCTGACACCGACACAGTTAGTGAATTTGATAGGAGTGAGAAAATATCTTTTAATGAGGGTTTGGAACACGGGGAAAAATGCCTAAAATATTGTTGCGTGCGTACGGATTCGTTATGGATTGAATGCACAAGTCGTTAAAAAGTTAACAAAAATTTATTCTTTCCACAAGAAATAAATCAAAATGCTGAAATATTTCTTCAGAGGTATTCGCACAATATCATAATATCTCAAACGTTTAGCAAAACTCAATTCAAAACAGATAAAATAATTCTATCTCACAGCGAAATCGCTACAATCAATAAGAGCATTAAGTAAACAGCAGTTCGCTTTAAATAGCTTCAACTACAACAACAACTGAGATGAGGTGTTTCAATTCAGCTTTTATAAGCTTTTTAATTATCAGTAGAACAATCACGATTTTTCTAGATGGCAACAGTAATTACAAGATATTTATTTATTAAGCATTAAATGGACGCGCTCTTTGATTTTTTTTTTCAACGTAGCTTTCTCTTCAAAAAATTGTCTGCGTTGAACGGGGAAATGAAAAGGAATTTTAATTACAATTCTAAATAAATAGCGAAATAAATGTGAAATTCGTAACAATATTTAGAACAACGGAACTGATCACAGAGCAAGAAATTACGACATTTTATAAATTAAAAAAAAAAAAAAAAAAACCTTACTCTAGAACACCTTAAAGTTTTAAAACAAACCTCTATCAGAAAAATGTTTGAAACATATAAAAAAAATGAAATATTTTATGCTTTATTAATATCCCTCATTTTTATGTCTTTATTATATGTCTTTAATGCTTTAAAATATTCCTGTAATGACTAATATAAATGAGTAATATAAAATATGATAAATATACATATATAATAATTTAACACATATAAATTAATGTAATAATGTATATTACTGTATATAATAATTTAATTAAATGTATCTAATATGGCCTTTATTTATTTTGCACTTTTAGTCTGAATGTTATGATTTATCTTTTCTGTTCTGAAATCCGCGAAATCCTAAAATTTATACAACCTCTGGTCCGAAGCGTTGCGGATTTCTGGACTTGTATTAGAAGTTCAGTAGATAGTAACTACAGATAAACTGTTAATGAAAATGAAGATGTAGTTTTGCTATCTGTCTCATTTTGCTTTGCAACAAAAAATTAACACATGATTTTAGTGGCTGCTATGATACAATGTGAAACATAAAAATGATATCCGATTAAGGCTAGAGCAATATTTTATTCTACGAGTCGAATACCAGCAATATCCACAAATCTCGTTAATAGTCTTGGTTTCAGACAGAGAAGGGTGAACGTTTCAATTTTGAGTTTTAGCTAGCAAACTTATTAGTGTAAAGAGAGAGAATATGGCATTAATTTTGAATGTGGAAAAAATTTTTTTTGCTTTGCTATACCTTTTGATCCGCCTAACATCATTAATTTAATGTCAGCTGCTGACATAAATATTTCAGAATTCGGAATTCTTGAAAATATGGTTTTAACAGATCCTAATTTCTACAAGCCTGGAGAGGTGGATGTATTGGCTGGAACTATTTTGGATATTTTAAAAGATGACAAAATTTATAGCAGAACTCACTGATAATGACAGAAAGGATATATGGCTGTAGAGTTGACAGAGCAGTGAAGGGTGTGCAAGAGGTAAAACATTGTAGTTTTATTTCACAGTTAGATGAATTGGAAACAAGTGTTAAACAGTTTTGGAATTTAGTAAATATTGAGAATACACCCAGTTTACACAACTAGGAATTTGAATGTGAAATGATCTTTTGTGAACTCTATCATAGGGATGGAATCAGATGAAGATATACAGTGAATTTGCCATTAGGGGAAAATCTAAAACGTTGGCTAAAATATGATTAGAAAAGTTAAGGAGAAGACTGGATAAAAATCCAGAACTTAAAACACTTTACATTTTTATGAATGAATACAAAGACTTAGGGCACATGCAAGAAACTGAATTTATAGGTATTAAATTACTGTATAATGCCTCATCATAGACATTTGAGAAAAGATAGCTCAACAACAAAGTTATGTGTCATCTTTGACTTATCAGTGCTGTCGTCCAATGGAGTTTCATTGAATAATTGTTTACTTAAGGGTCCTGCTGTTCAAGGGGACTTATTTTCGATTCTTTTAAGATTTCAATCATTTTCATTCATTCATAATAGCCTTCATTGCTGATGTACAAAAAATGTATAGGCAAATTTGGGTAAATTCATAAGAAACAAATTTATAGTGCACATTATGAAAAGGTGATTCTGAGGAAGATACTAAATTGTTTCAGTTGATGACAGTTACTTTACCAGAGTGTTAAAAAATTAGCCCTTGATGAAAAAGACTATTATTCAATGTCTGTAGATGGCAGGTTATTCGATTTCTATGTGGGCAATATATTGACAGATGCAAAGGATGTGGTTGCTGCACTTGAACTGCAACAATAATTCATAAGGATGTTAAACAATGGGAATATGACACTTCACAAATGGTCTTCAAAGAGAGTGAATTGTATTCCTCCCAATCATAAAGAGGATGACTTTGCTGAAACCAGCAACAACCACGGTAAAAACCCTTGGGTTAAAATGGAAGTCAAGGAAAGAAAGCTTTTGTTTTAAAGCCTGTTGTGGTTCACAGCTTCCGACAAAATACACAATGTTGTTAAATATTTCTCAAATTTTCTACCCTTTGCTTCTGTTAAGTCCAGTTATCACACAGGCTTAAAAAGTTCATGCAAAAATTCTGGCAGATGAAAATTGATTGGAACAAGAAAGTGCCATGTCAAGAAAAAGAAAAATGGGGAATTTTTTGTAGGAATGTGCTGGAACTTAATAATAAAATACTGTGCTATACGTCAAATGATTGTGCCTCTGATTAAAATTCAGGGTTTTCCTGATTCTGCAAAGGAAGTGTATGGGCCATAGTTAAGTTCTGTTGCCTGAACAGCAAGGGAGTAATAGAAGTGAGTAATCCCTGCTGCAAATCAGGAATTGGCCCTGTTAAGGAAATGACTATTCCACATTTAGAGTTATGTGGTGCTGTGCTGTTAGCAAAACTGGTATAAAAGCTAAAAAGATGCCCTAATGCTTAATGTTGATCAGGGTCCACCAGTGGCTGAGCAATAAAGTCGTTGAACACTGAAATATCGTTTAAAGCAAGTTATAGGAAATACTATTTTGAGTCACAAGGAGTTATTAATATTAGTCACCCAAATTGAGATAGTTCTTAACTCAAGGCCTCTTTATCCTCTATCTAGTGACCTTAATGAGGTTTCAATCCTCAACCCTGTATATTTCTTAGTTGGATCATCATTGGTTGCTTCACCCGATCCTGAGTATTTTGAAATTTCAATGAAACAACATAGATGGCAGTTCATTCGAAAACTTATGCAATTTATTTGCAAAAGACGGTCAAATTAATTTTTTTTTCATTTGCACTTTGGCAGCTGATGTTGATGACATGGTAAAGCCATTGAAACTAGTACTAAAAAATTTACAAATATAATGCTGATTTTTGTTGTTTGACTTCTAAATTAATATTTATACAGGCTTCAAGAAACACTGAATCAGTCTAGAGGTAATGAAATTTAAAGAAGGTGACGCTGTATTAGGCAAAGACAAATAATGCAGGATATTTAAAATGGCATCTTGCACAAATTATCAAAATACACCAGGGTAAGGATATGTTGTCAGAATGATTGCAGTTACAGATTAAACTAGAACATAACAGCATCAGAGTAGTAGTATCTGATTTTGTAACACTTGTTTTAACTTGAAAGTGCTTTAGTGATTCAAATGTTTATTTTTAACTTTTGTAATGTCTATTTATGTTTACAACGAGGGCAGGATGTTTGCAATCTTCTCTGCGCCATTCTGTTTCATTGGAGGTTGAAACTTTTCACCAGTTTCTTAGCTTGGACGGAATTAAGCTCGAGGTAATGTGGTTTCCGTAAATGCTCTCGAATGGGTACTTGATTCAAGAAATGTTTGTCGAGTTAAATAATAATTAGATAGTAAAATTAAATAAATGAACCTTATTTGTATAATGTGAAACCTACAATCTACTGAAAATAAAGCATTTCGAACTTTAATCTGTCTTCATGTCACTTGTCCAGAAACAACTACTATTCTAAACATTAAAAATAATTGTTAATATTTCAAATGGAAATGCAATAAAAATAGTAGAAATGCATTTTAAAGAGTACATCTCTAACCAATAATGATACTCTTCTGTTATCAAGACAGGATTCAGAAGTGTATGTATGTATGCCCAAGTACATGCATGTGCATATACCGAGTGGCCTAATTAAACTGGCAGTGCTCAAAGTGTTCTGTAGTGCGATCTATTCGCGAGAATGACACCACATTTTGTAGAAAGATTAAGCAAGACGGGGGACTAAGGATTCCGTGAAAAAACAAATTAGTTCCAAAAGTCATCGCTAGGGGAATATTTGGCGCTGCGTAATAGAAAATAGAGTGTTAACAAATGCAAATCAATACGGAAATTACCTTTTATTTTGCATTCAAATGAGATTCAGTGTGGCTGCCGTTGTTTTGGACCACATATTGCATTCTGTGCACAGTATGCACAACAGCAGAAAGTAACATATCTGCAGGAATCTCCTGTACAGGCCGTGATATGTTATCCTTCAACATAGGCAGGTCCTGGACCACTCCTTGATAGACCTTGGACTTAAGGTAACCCCATAGCCAGAAGTCACATGGGGTAAGATCAGGTGACCATGCAGTTAGAAAGTAGCGGCTAATGAATCTTTCTGTTGTGAATTTCTGTCGTAGCACCTGTTGCACACGTACAGCAACGTGTGGAAGGGTTCCATTTTGCATGAAAATCATTTCCCCCAGGCATTGTCTTTGTTGAAGTGCAGGAATGACAAAGCAGTTCAACATGTGGCGATATTTCTCTACGGTAACAGAACAGGTTTCCGGTCCTGTCAGGGTAATGTTCTCATAGAAGAATGGACCTACGATAAATTCCGCTGTGAACCCACACCAAACAGTTACCTTTGGTGAATGTAAGAGAACTGCTGTGACTGCATGTGGTGATTTGTCATCCCAAATTCAGCAGTTCTGGGTATCCACAGTTCCATTCAAGTAAAAGTGGGCCTCGTCTCCCCATAAGATTTTCCACTGCCAAGCAGCATCCACCTCCATTCTGGCAAGAAAGGTAAGAGCAAAGTCAATCGCTTATCATGGTCGGGGTACAGTAACTCCTGTACACGGCTGATCTTGTACTGATAGAAGTTGATAATCTTTCGTAAGATTTTCCATACCATACTGTAAGGGATATCCATATTTCGAGCTACTAAACGAGCACAAGAGGTGGCAGCAATATTGTCTGGTCCTCTGTCGACAATCGCCGTGACAACTGCTTCGATTGTGTCCTGTGGTACAGGTTTTCGTCCTCTGCCTGACTGAACCTTCAGATAACCTGTTTTCACAAACGTTGCAACAATTGCTTTTAGCCCATTAACTGACACAGGTCCGTTACCTTTATGCATTTTTTTTGTGCGTTTTAAAAGCATGAAGAGCGGCTGACACGTTGCACTGGTTGAGGTAAAAGAATTTGACCAGTAACGCACGCTCGACTAAAGAAGGAGACATTGCACATAAACTTTCAATCCGATTGATTCGAAACGTAACACATTGCCTTTTAAAACCCAAGCAGCTGGCACTGTGCCAATGGATGTAAAGTGAAATTTGAATAAAGAACTTCTTTTTTCTGCTCAGCGTATGTGATATTGCAGATCACGAGACTTTATCGGTGTTTATGTAGATTTTTCACTTTTTTAAAAGTGTTGCCATATTGCATTTGAACTATCAGAAAATGTGCATAATAAAAGGTAATTTTATTCCCTATTAATTTGCATTTGTTAACACTCTATTTTCTATTACACATCGCCAAATATTCCCCTAACAGTGACTTTTGGAATTAATTTTGTTTTTTCGTGGAATCCTTCGTCCCCGTCTTGTTTAATCTTCTTACAAAATGTGGCGTCATTCTTGCAAATAAATCGTGCTACAGAACACTGTGAGCACTGTCAGTTTAATTATGGCCACCCAGTATATATGTGTGTACACACACAACCACATATGTATGTACATATACACATGCATACATGAACATTACATGCATACATTTCTGGACCCGGTTCTGATAACAGAACAGTACCCAAATAATTAAGCATATATACAGACACAGGCTGAAACCTGGCCTGCACCTGTACATCCTTGTAGATGTATTAGATACCAACAGGCCTATAATAAAGCATACATACAGGTACAGGCTGAAGCACGGCCAGCACCTGAGCATTCTTATAAGATGTATTAGCTATTGCTGGGCCTTGTTAACTGCTACAATTTCACTCCTTGATGCCCAGACACTATATGCTTGAAGACATGCATGCCTTCTCCGGGATTCAAACACGGGGGCTCTTTGTATGACAGTCAGTGTCACTAATCACTATCCCATCTGGGCAACAGAATATTAGACAGATTAAATTATATATATTTATTTACAACATTAAATATTATTAGGTTTGACACATTCAGTAAAATATAAGTGCCCTTGCTCTATAAAAATCATATCAGTATGCCAGTTTACCAAATGAAATTAAAAAATTATTCTTTAATCTACTGATCCACAAGCCCAGAGTGGAACGTCTATAATCTCCTCACCATGTAACTAAAAAAAAAAAAAAAAAAAAAAAAAAAAAAACCCACACATTTCTGGGGGGGGGGAGAAAAAAAAACCTATACAATGTTACAATACACAAAATGAAATTTTTAAAACATACTTAACAAAGAAATTTCTAGCACATAAAATATATGAAGATCAATTCTGTTAATGCTAAAATATTAATCAAAATTTATATTAAACTATTTAAAATTAATTCATATCAAAAGCAAGGTTCATTAGCCCCTTTTGGGAGGAATAAGATACAGTTGGCATCAGATGCCAACTGTTTATTAAGAGACTGTGTCATATATGAATCACTGTTTAAATGAACTTTTAGGATGGGTGTACTATATGAGAATTTTCAGACAAAGCATTGAATTAGAACCTTTTTTTTTGCCCCTATATGTAGCCTCATGTCTATTGTGATAGAATTTCTTCAGACTGAAAAATGTTGACTTTCATTGCATTGCAGTATTTTTTATTTCTAAGACTTGTTTCAGAATCAGAGCGGGAATTGTAGGTTGAATAATGTAAATAAACAGAGGTGGTTATTAACTGCATCAGCTGATATAAACACATGGGGATGTTCTCGATGCTTCTGAATACTTTTATTTTTGGCGATATGAGGATATATGTCCTATTGTTTTAGAGGTTTTATTCATTCCTCTTAAGAGTTTGCTAATGGAGTAAATATTTTGTGCAGTGTTTATCGAAAAGTTTTTCATACTTTAAATGACAAGGAAACTATAAAGTTTCCAAATCAATTCTGGACCAACCAGTGGCCGAGCAGTAAAACCGCTGAACACTGGTAATTTGGTCCAAGGTTTGATTCCTGGTGAACAGGCTGGCTGAATGGTTGTTTTTCAGATTTTCCCTTGTAACATGCATACAAGCCAGTTTCCCTTAGAAAGTCCTCCATGAAAGCAGATCTCAAGTGCTTTGCTATAATTAAACAAACCAAAACAAATAAATACTGAGAATTACATGGGTGCTCCTCTCATAATATGCCAAAAATTTAAACAAATTTTGCCTAATGCCAAAATTGCATCAAGCCAAGTGAATAATTCTCCAATTTTTTTTTTTTTTTTTGAGAAATAACCCTGAAATTTTTCACATGACCATAAACATTTTAATGCCATTCGGAACAATGTATTTAAGAGGAAAATACTTCTAAAAGTGGCAATATTAAAAAAAAAATTAAATGCAGAATATGAAATGCAACTGCAGATAATAAATACAGCTACATTTTGACAGTTTGTGTAAAAAAAAGGCAAGCACATGCCTATTGCTAAAACAATGCAAGCATAGGTGACACCTGCAACAGAAGTTAATCCTATTAACGAATAAACTACATTAACTTTACATTAATGTTTTTTAATAAAAAGTACAATAATTTTCTTTAATCGTCTTTACATAAAAGTGCCTATATCATATTGATGTACTTTAAATATTAAATTAAGATATATTATTCTAAGGGTGGGATGGGGTTCCCCAAAAAACCTTGTAGTTTTAGACTCATGATGGAAACCATGAAACTTCATGAACTCTGTTCCTAAGATTTAGCGATATCAAATGGTTGCAATAGCGATTAATGGTATCAAAGTTGGCAACTACTTGTCTGTTTTGGGGAAAATTTTGGCTTTTTGTCTATTAAATATCAATTTAACTATTAAATATCAATTTAAATTGATCTAATACACAGAAATTTCTAAAATTTGAAATCATTGAAGTCCCAACAATTCTGAATCTTAAACATTGTAACATATAACAATATTTGGAACTGTAGTGACTGCAAGAATTCAAAGCGACAGTTCTTCCATTTTCCTTTTTCATCCTTCCAAGCAATAATAAAAATAAAACTCTGAAGTATTTCTCTTCTACTGAAGCACTTTATTTTTATTTAAGTCACTGTGATTATACGATGACGTAGAAAAAGGTATAGCAAGAACACAAAGTTGTTTAAAGGGTAAAATTATATTTACGGGTGCCCCTTGGTGATTGATTGGCGATTTCTAACAGTACATGGACACTGAGTTTGTTATTTTGGCTTTGTGTAGCGGTGATTTTTGTCTAATAAATCCCAATCCTTTTTTTGCTTCAAAGATCCATATGACTAATATGCTTACCATGTAAAATGTTGTCTCTAAAAAAGGACACTGCCTCTGCCCTCCTCTAACTATGCCACTGTATTTGAAAGGCAACTATGTTTCTAATAAAAGAGGTAAGGGAATTGCTACATTTCTAATGAAAATAATGAAGGACAGGTCATCTTAAGATGGAGAAGACAGCTATCGGTTTAAAAAAATGTCAGACAGGTAAAATATTTTCCCCAAGTAAAATAAGAATATAGCAACTCTTCACTTGCTTTCTTTTCAACAGTGGTAATTATTGTTTACTGCACACTGTTTAAAACGTGAACTTTTTATTATTTGAGTGAACTGATTTATACTTTCTAACTCCGACTTTTTTAAAAAAAAGTTTTGCTAACCTTTTCAGAAAAGTTTGCATTTTCTCTTACTAATCTTTATTCCCTGATTTTCTAGAAATTTCCATGTGAATGCAGCTTTTGAGAATCAAAGTGGAGATAAATGCAAGTACTCACTGGTTCAAATGTTTGCATATTTAGTATGCAGATCTGCAAAGGAGCGCAATAGTATGAGTGGCATAACATAAATTTGATCACCCAGGAATTCGACCTTACAAATTAGCCAATTTTCTAACTGGTTATGATATATATGAATTGGTGACTTCATACCCAATACAGACTTTCTCTGCAACAAGCCCAATACAGACAGAATACAGACAGAAGACCCAATACAGACAGAATGGTGACTTCATACCCAATACAGACTTCATACCCAATACAGACTTCATACATTGGTGACTTCATACCCAATACAGACTTTCTCTGCAACAAGCCCAATACAGACAGAATACAGACACAAGACCCAATACAGACAGAATACCCAATACAGACTTTCTCTGCAACAAGCAGATTAAACTTCTGCCATATGTTTGGAAATATTTAAACATAAAATATAAATACTGATTTCAAAACTATTATGCAAATAAACAACAGTTACACTTCATCCTACTTTTTCAAGATTCAATCATGGGCAAATTTAAATGATCATAAGGAATTTTCGTTTTCAGAGCATTAACGAAGATATTAAATTTAACAAAGACTAGATTTCAATTACATAAATGAATAAATCAAAATAATTCCTTTACAAGAAACTTTTTTTTTTTCGAAAAATAACTAACCTGTAAAACGGGAACAAACATTTGAATACACACAAAAGGGAATGAATTTAAACGCAAAAAGGCGTTAAATACACTCATGTTACAAGAACATGCCATAACATTTCTAACTTACAATAATAACTCATTATTAAATGTTTCAGATTAAGGTCACTTACATGTATGAAATAACATAACTCTACTAACCTTTTAAGCTACTTTCCATTGTGATATGATCACGTAATGCTAGCAATAGACATAGAACATATGGTGTACTGCTATGTTAAGGTGTATTTACCGGTTCATCATAACAGCGTCCCAGATCCTTTCACGGTAACTTGAAAAATTATGCGCAATCGCTCCTTCTTTACAATGGTGGAACGTCACATAAAGACAACTCTCAAAACAAGGATGGTTACGAGCGGCCCCTTACGGAAAAAACGTTATGCGTATACGCATGAAATATATTTTTCTTTTCAAAACCTATAAAATGATCACCCGATTTCTACATTCAAGGAAGGAATTGTTGAGTGTGAAGGTGCGTTTGCTCTTTGCTCATCCAGTCTGACGCACTTTTTATATTTTTACGTTTGATCTCGTTGGAGTTGTCGCTTTGTGATCCAACTATGGTTCCCAAGCATTTTCCGATTAATGTCGCTCATGCACGAAAAGTTTTGCTGCAGTTTTACATATCGCACTGAATAATGCTGCTAATATCCAGAGCAGATTTAGCGCTGGCAGGGTCAGTGCTCACAAGCTTCAAGACGCGGAGCTAGATTTCTTTATTTCTGGATGCGACGAATCTCTCAATCTTCAACTATTCAGAGATCTTGACAGAAAACTTTCAGTTCGGACTTCTACTTCAGATGCTTCTCGTTCCCAAGATGGCAAGAAGAATTCTACACCTATGGTGAAAGAAAAAGAAACTGTCTAGGCTTCTCCAAAAACAGCCAGCCAAGCCGACTCCTACCCAGGAAGCTACTCCAGCGATTTCGACTTCTAATAATTTTGAAGTGTTCAAACCGGACTTTCCTATTTGTGAAAATCACGTGCCAAAGAACGTGCCTGTACAAATAGAAATTCTTCTTGCGGAAAAGACTGCCGAAAGCAAAGACAGGAAGGAAAGATTACCTCCGATCATCTGCCCCAGACCGGAGATGACTTGGAAACATATTAGATGCCTTTTCTCTAACCATAAGATGGAGGAGTTTATGGGAGAACTGTCCAGAAAAAAGATTTCTATTTCCTTCGACTCTAGTGCTATGCGTGATAAGGCCTTAACTTGCCTTATGAAAGAAGAAATACAGCTTAGCACTCTCAGAAGTAAAGCACAGTCCCCCATCAGAGCAGTCATTAGAGGTCTCCCTGCTGACACCATGGAAGAGGAAATCCAGCTGGAGCTTAAAGAACAGAGCTTTCCGGTGTTAAAAATTAAGCAATTCACCAGAAAAACTCACGTGAAAGAAGAGAAGCTCCCTGTTTCCTTCGTGTCTTTAAGTCGCGCTGATGAACGCAGGAAAATCTACTTTCTCAAAAGTATTCAGACACTGCAAGTGAAGCTAAGTCGTCACCGCCAGGGTAATCGTCCTAACCGTTAACATAACGGGTGTCCTCCTTGGGAGTAACAACTTAACGTTAGCGTGAGTTCTTTGCGACCAAAGTTTCGCTAGTGTAAACGGGCCTTTTATACATTTCATATGTCAGCGTTACGGACGTAGTCAAATGTTTTGCAACAACAAACCTAGGTGCCTCAAGTATGGTGAAGATGTCAGCTACCTAAAAACGCTAAGCCGACTTGCGTGGGATGCAAATTACAACACATTGCTTCTTCCAAAGACTGTATGATTTTCCCAAAAAATGCGAAACTCGTCATCTTCGAAGAAACTAACTCTGATTAAGGCTGAAGAAATCTACTGTGCTGTTCCAAACAATAGGAAAACGCAGCCTGCTGTGATCGCACCGCCGCAGAAAGTATTCTCTTTGTTCTGTAGCTGTTGCTACATCATAAACGTTATTTTTTTACTGTTATTTACAAGGAAACAATATATTATTCACTTTTTGATAACATTCTTTTTAAAACAACATCATCCTACGACATATTATCGTTTCTGCTGTTGCCATTCGCGGTCTACATAAAGTTGTACAAAGGAAAAGATTATATATGATTTGTAAAAGTTACTCGTTTCCCCTTCTATGCAACATAGTTGCGATACAAGGAGAAAAATAATTGTTCTCACATAAATACTTACATTACAATAAACTACATAAATACCATTTACAAAACAGTACGATCATTACATGAAAAATTAGTATACAACGTTAAATATTCAAGTAATATTGATAACGTGTTGGAAAAGTTATTGCTTTCCTACTATGTGTTATTTTGAATTTTAAATCATCTTTCCATTTTTATCTCCGTTTAACAAAATATTTGGTTTTTCTTTCTTTGTTAGGTTTGCAGAATCATCCTCACCTGAGGCTAACAAATAAGCTTGTTTTAATCGATCGACGGAAACACTGATGTCTTTTCCTTTAATTGTCACTGTATAATATTTGTCATTTCTGGCAATGACAGGAAAAGGTCCTTCATAAGGAGCTTCTAATGCCTTTTTGAAACGATCCACTCTGACAAATACATGTGAACACGAATTTAAATAATCATGAAAAAATAACTTCTGTTTTGTTTTACATTGACTTTTAATTGGTTTTAACGGTTCCATTTGTTTTTGGAGTTCGTTGGTGAAAGTATCTGGTTCTAATTTGGTTTTTTGATTCTTGAAGGAATTCTCCTGGTAGCTTCAATGATTTACCATACACCATTTCTGCGATGGAGCAATTGGTATCATCACGTAGAGATGCGCGTACACCAAGGAGTATAATTGGTAAAGTTTCACTCCATTTCACTTAGTTGTGAGCCCTAATGTCTGCTTTTGATGATATGTGTAGTCTCTTAATTTTCCTTTGCTTTGTGGATGGTATGAAGTTGTTGTTTGCATTTTAATTCCACTGATAGTACCTAAACTTCTGAAAAGTTCTGATCTGAACTGATTTCCTCTATCTGTGATCACATTGAAAGGAGCAACATGAGAAAAAGTAAGAAATCCAGTTGGCATAAAATGCTTTTTTGATTATTTCTGTAGTAATATTTTCTATCAATATAACTTCCATTCAACAAGTAAAACGATCGATGCATTTTAAGCAATAGTTATTCCCATTTGATGGTGAGTATGGGCTAGTTATATCAATAAGACTTATGTAAATTTTTCATCAGGTTCTTCAAATGAATAGAATTTGGAATATGTGTGACGAATAATTTTACTTTTTTCCCAATTAATGCAAATTTTATCCCATTCTCTAAGATCGTTTTTAACAGTCTTCCAAATGAATCTTGATGTTGTTTCACTGATGATTTGATGTCAGGATGGTTCAAGCCAGGCATTTCTTGGAAAACATTCGTTCGAAATGGTTGTGGTATGAACGGTCGAATATTTGAAGTTGAAATATCACACCAGATTATTTTTCCAGAGGGTAGTTGATATTGTTTAAAATTGAAATTTTTGCTAGTATTTAGTAATTCTTTTCGTTGTTCGTTATTGATTTGATCATCCGCAGTTTTGTCATTATCGATGTCCGAAACAGATTCAATTCTGGACATCGGGTCTACAGCAATATTTTCTTTTTCAGTTATGCATTTTATGTTTGTCGAAAATTGGGAAATGTGCTGGAGATGTCTTAGTTTTCTAGGTGATGCTTTATCATTTTTTTGTTTAAATGCGAATATAATTGGGTTATGGTTTGTGCAAATCGTAAATTCTTGTCCTTCTAGCATATGCTTAAATTGTTTGATGGAAAAATAGATGGTTAAAAGTTCCCAGTCATATGTGCTATAAGCTTTCTGGATATCATTTAAATTATGGAGTAAAATGCTATTGGTCCCCAGTCTCTGTTTTCATACTGCTGTTGAACAAATGCAATTGCAAAATTAGATGCGTCTGTACATAAAGCTTCTGGTAAATCTGGATTAGGGAGAGTTAAAAGAGCAGCATTGGCTAAATCTTCTTAGAATTTTTCAAAAGACTTCCTTGTTTCTTCTCATGGAATTTTCCGTCGAACTTTTTGTTGAAATTTTCAAGTATTCATTTACGAAAGCTTGGACATAAGCTGCATCTTTTATGTATCTTCTATAAAAGTTAATCAATCCTAAAAATTTACGAAGTTCATGAATAATTTAAGGAAGTTTATAAATTGTTATGGCTTGTACTTTTCCTGGAAGAGGTTTTGAGCCATTTTGTGTTATCAGGTATCCCAAAAATTCTAATTTGTTCACTCCTCTCTCTGATTTCGACTATTTTTAAAGCTGTTTAACAGGAAGCTTCAAATACAGAGGAAAGGCCCTTGACATCAAAAATGGTTCTGCCAGGAAAGAAAAGGAAGGTATCCGAAGTCAGCGAACCAGAAAGAAAAAAGTCGACTTGATGAGCCAAGACATATGAAACGGAAGTTCGAACCAGCGCAAGAGAAGAACAAGTCTCGGAGAAGGAGAAACTAAACCCCATACAAGATCTACCAACAGCCGAATGGAGAGGAAAAGGCAACTAAGAAATCAGAAGTCACGAAACCAACCGCGAAGAAACGAAGGCAAAGACAAGATAACAACGCAAGTCTCCGCAGAGGAAACGAAGTTTAGAAGAGGAGTCTGTGAGGACAAAGAAATTCCTGAGGAGCCGAGGGACTCCCAACGGTAACCAGCCAAGAAGTCTTCGGCCAGTCCAGGGAGGTTCGATGGAAATAGCCGGCAAGAGTCCAGCTCAGTCGGAAGCGGACCAACAGCAGAAGAAAGCACCGTGGAACAGAAATTTGAAGAGGAAACAGCCGGCGACGGAGAGTAATGGAAATGGCCAGCCGTGGCAGAGAATCCGAGTTAAACCGAGTTAATCCGAGTTAACAGCTGAACCAAGCGCTTTCCTGGGAGGAATTCATAAACAAGAGGATGACGGTATATGCCAAGCCAAATATAAGTCAAAATTATTCTATTTAAAATTATTTTAAAACAAGCACAAAGTTGGTCCAAAATATTTTAGTTCAGTTTTGCCTCGGGAAGAGGACAATGTTTACTAAATTAAGCAAGAAGCTGTTCTATTTTTCTGTGTTAAGCAAGAAGCTTAAAAGTTTATGTTTAGCAAGAAGTTTTTCTATTTTTTTGTATGAAGCAAGAAACTTTAGAAATCTTGGCGGATTTAGAACGAAATGTTAACTTTGGTCTTATAAACTGTTGTATGAACTTCGTTACTCAAACTTTTAAGAATTTGTTCCATGTAATTAATGTGAGATTATTCTCAGCTGAGTAAAGTAAGGAATTGTTTATGAAAGAATGTTTGATTTCTTAAATACTTAAAGTATTTTGCATGCTTGAAACATGAAGTTTGAATGAAAGAGTAGTTTAAGTTACTTGTGATTTGACCTAAAAGAAAGTAAAAAAAAAGTAATTGAGAAAGAATGTAAAGTAAAGAGTTAGGCTCTACAGTCCGTACTCTATATTAATTTTCACTAGCGTTAGCACCTCGGGCTGAGATTTGATGGTAAGGTGTCTCTCTAGGTCTAGTGAGTCTAATTTTAACAATTAGATCGGTAGAAGTGCACTCATTTTACATAAAGCAGACTCGCATTTGCAGAACAAAGTGCTGGGGAGCAAGGAGGAGTCTTAATATGGGTAGAAAGATTGAATTGAGCAAATGTATCCCTATATAGAAAAAGTGTAAACTGTTTAAAATGTTAAAAGTAGTAGCATTGAAAATTTTGTGAAAAAGTTCTAAACTAAATTTCCTTCCAGATACCTGGAAGAAGACCAGACCAGAAAGTTGAAAAGAAGATTGTATATCTTGTGTCACCTTTATATCTGTAAAACCTTAAATTTAGACAAAAATGCAGTTTAAGATTGTGAAGGTTGACTGCAGCTTAGATTTAGAATTTAAATACCTTATCTAGTCTTTTAAAGCCTTGCTATGCGATAGTTAAATTCAGGTGAGGGAAGATGTAGGGTTTCCCTGATTTTGTATAAGAAATTTATTTTAAGTTTAATACCTTTCCTGCCCCTCTCAACTTCCCCTTGTATTTTATCGCCAGCAATGAAAGTTAAGGGAACTGATTATTTAAACTGGAAAACTCTGAGTTTATTCAGAGCGTGTTTTCGCTAGCCAGCACACGTTTTGTTGCTATCTCGCTATTACGCCAGTAAGCCGTTTGGCCATTTCGGATTATCATCATGCCTGTTATGTGTTTGATATTTAATCTGTTAGGTGCAATTTAATGTGCTAATCCAGCACTCTTCTATTTTAGATTTACGATAACAACGAACGCCCTACAAAGACAGGCTTTAAGTTGGTTTAAAGGTATAGTAAAATTTCATCTAGGGGAGGCAGGTAGCCCTACATATACCTTTGAAAAGTTTAAAGCTGCTCTGGTAAAAGCATTTCCCGTGGTCAAAGATAGAGCAAAGCTTGAGGCCGTATGCAGAAGAAGCAAAAAAACACAGTACCAGCAACAAATTTGGAGATAAAAGAAAAAGCGATCGCCAAAATAGGTCGCAAAATTAAAAAAAGGGGCAGTTAACAAGGAGTTAATCTAGGACGGGTGGCTGAAAGGTGGGTACAATCACCCCACTCGGATAAAAATCCCTCAAAAGTGCACTTAAATACGGTAATAATAAAAAATTTGTCCCTACCTCTTATTCACATTCGATTAAATAAGGTGCCAACAGAGGCCTTAGTGGAAAAGGGCGCAAGCAAACTTCCTATCGGAGCAATTTTTTCGAAATACTTAAAAATTATAGATTATTTAAAACCCATAACACTAAAGTGACTGCAACGCAGGGCAAACTTTGCGCATGTATATGTAAAGCGGCGTTTAATGGGGAGATAATGAACAAGGAGCAAAAATCTATGTTTTTGAGGCACACATTAAAGATTTAAATGAAGCTTGTAGTTCGAAACCTACAAGCTTCGGTAATTTTAGGAACTGACTTCTTAAAAACAGCGGGGGCCCAAATTAATTTTCAGGAAGAAACGCTGCAATTGCAGATGAGTTTGATGGACGTAGAAGCTGTGGAGCCGCCTGAGATAAACTTGGAACGTGTGAAAACCGAAGACAGATGAAAATTACAAGAAGTGGTAAGAAGTTTTTCTCATTTGTTTTCTGAAACGCCTGGCCTCACTCAGATAGCACATCATGAAATTAAGTTAAAAAGTGAGGATCCCGTGAAGGCCAGGCTATATAGATATGAACGCGTAAAGGAAAAGATCACTGTGGAGCATATTTAGCACATATGCTCAAAAATAAGATTATTAAACTGATAAGTAGCCCTTATGCTAGCTCAGTAGTACTTTGCAGAAAAAAAAATGATCTGCCTCCCTTAAATTTTAAGGCCTGGAGGCTAGCTATTGATTAAAGAAAACTAAACAGTTTAACTAAGTGCCCCGTTTACCCCCTGCCTATCATTGAGGAAGTGATACGGAACATAAAATCAACTAAGTACATGACCACAATAGATCTTACATCAGGGTAATTTTAGAGAGCGATGAAACCCGAAGATGGGCCAAAAACAGCATTCATCATGAAATCAGGCACTTATGCTTTTCTCAGAATGCCTTTCGGCTTATGTGGTGCCCCGGCGACTTTCCAGCGAACGGTGGATATCATTTCAAGACCTGTCCTCGATAAATACACGTTCATTTATCTCAACGACATTATTGTCTCAAGCGAACGTATTGAGGCACACATTAAAGATTTAAATGAAGTTTTTGCATTATTGAGAGATGCAGGCCTAAAAATAAATGCTAATAAGTGTAAATTCGGAACAGATGAACTCAAGTATTTAGGATATAAGATTTCAAAACGGAGGATTCGAAAGTAATTGCAATAATCGAAGCAGCACATGGCGTAGCAAAGACGTTGCAAACTAGTCTGAGAGGTTGCAAAGTGGTCGTGGTAACTTTTACGACGTCTTTACAAAGCAGCGAAAACGCAAAATATTTGTCTTTGCATCTTGGCAATTTGTGGACGTCGCTGAAACGTCGTGATTTGACCGCTTTTAGACGTGATCGTTTTAGTAGTTTTTTCATAGTTCTTCAGCGTTACTTTTAGAATGAAAGAGACTAAGTCTGCCCTTTCAAGAATCTCAAGTCCGCATAAGATTTATTTTGTAATGTTTCATTACTTTATTTTATCTAAATATATTAATCTAAGGTAGATGCATCTAATGAAATATAACTTTAATATAAATACTTTTGAATTATTAAATTTAGTTAGTACTAAAAATTCATGCTAAATTATTGTTCAAAATTTTGTTAAAGTAATTAATACTCAAAATATTTTTGTATAACTATTACAGCCAAATATTTAAAAATGAAAATATTCTATAAAGTAAGTTATTAATTTATGCATTTTATATACTTAAAAAATCATATTTCCGAAATCAGTGCAAATCTAATTCTTTGCAAATCACATGTTAGCAATTATTTCACTACTGAAATATAACTTTATTTTTGAAGTAAGGACGAATTTATTTGAATAAATATGCTGACATAATATGAAACATTTTACCGCCTACAGTGCCAGAAGTTCTAAGTTTTATTTTGTTAAATTCATTATTTGAAAAATAGAATTCTTAATGTTAATTAATTCAACTAAAAATTAAATAATTCGAATATAACTTGCTGCGCGGAAATTACATTTACAATTAATTGAAATCATTATAAAGCACAACCCTAAAGTTCATTAACTGTAGCTACTTACACTCTGTAACTATTTCAGTCAGAAGTTCATTCCCAGGAATGAACTTAATAGAATACTCTTTTTATTCCAAACTGTATTCCCTGTCATATTAATGATATAAAATAGAGCACATCTCGGTTTATAATTATAAACACATATAATCCTTCATATTCGTCTAACCAACTTAAGAGACACTTAAGCGCGTGAGACAGACCGGCAGACAATGTAGACGGATGTGTTTATAGGTGCCGTTTTTCATCACTAGGTACAGTTGCAGATAAATTAAGCAACAGCGATAGATATGCATTAATCTTAAAAAATATTTCTTAGCCTAATGCCACTTGCATTCAGCAAAATTATGATGAGTTAAGTTTGCTAACTGTAACTGTGCATTATTTATAAAACGATATTTTGTAAGATCCAGTTTATTGCCCTTGTATGTTACCAGAGATAAGTACCGTTTGCATATAAAAAATATTTTTTCAAATAGTTGTTACTTGAAATGATGTTATTTCGATAAATTATGTTGTTTTCTTTACTCTGCGAGATTTGCACTAATTGTGATATCTTGTTAATGATGAGTGATTAAATGTTGGAAGCGAAACGCCGTTAACGAATTTCAAACGGCTGTAAAATATTCTTTTTTCCGGAAGTTATAATATTAGATTGCTTTCGCCATGATTGTTAATTATTGAACTTATATTGTAGAGACATTAGGTTTTTTAGAAGCCGGAGAGATGAAAAATGTGCAACGCCTTCGCCGGGAATCGAACCGCGGACCTCTGAAATACCGACTCAGTGTGCTGACCATTACACCACGAAGGCACGCTAAGGATGTGGGAGATATACCTTATATACTCCCCTTTTTAAAGGGCGACTAGGGTTTTAGGGGACCTAGTCGCCAAATCCTGGGGGTGGAGAGTCATCCACACCTTGGGCGCCACTGTAGAGACATTAGGTTTTTTAGAAGCCGGAGAGATGAAAAATGTGCAACGCCTTCGCCGGGAATCGAACCGCGGACCTCTGAAATACCGGCTGAGTGTGCTGACCATTACACCACGAAGGCACGCTAAGAATGTGGGAGATATACCTTATAATATTAATAAGTAAGTAAAATTAAAATCTCAGCACATTAAATTGATACTGCCATGAACGTTTCACGTGACTCTAAAGAACTAATTTGTTTCTTATTTTAATTTTCTGAATCTTAAATATTTCACAATGAAATGCTCTTATCAAATAATTTTTCGTCAAAATTTTTCATTGATAAATTTTATTTTTTAAAACATTGCTCTAACTTTGAGATGGAGTTTGTGCATTTATACAATTGCTACGATCAATATAAATAAATTTTTATAATGGATGAACTTAACTTTTTAGTTGTGAATAATTTAACATTTGGTGTTATATTGTTAAGGGTTCACAGTTACACAGTCTTCAATTAATATTACACTTTTCAAACGGAACGTTTTCAGTTAGAGTTTATGCATTTAATGAATTGCTGCGATTAAACAAAGTCTAACATTTTTATGGTGCATAATTAACCATTTTATATTATGTTCTTGTATTTTTATTATTGTATGTATTTTGATTGATATCGTTATTTTTCAAATTAAAAGAAAAAAGTTTACTTATGTTCATAATATATGGTAAAGAAGCTTTTACAGTAATAATTTAATATCTTTGAAATGATATGGCTATATTGCAAAACTATCTCTGAGTTTTTAAACAGAAAAGAATGTAACGTAGTCCAGGTAACTTAGTATTGCATATCAATCAGCGGGAAAAGATGATGCTTCCCTTGACCATTAAATATTTTAGCTTTTAGCCAGATAAATGAATGAAATCTTAAATCATCAATATTTCATCCCCAATTTAAATATCGGTGTTATTGTTACGGCTGCATATATTATTTTTCATGATTTATCTCTATGTAATATTCGCTTAGAATGTTCTCCAGTATAACAAATCTCACTAAGCTGAGATTTCTGGATAATAACCTACATTTTATATTTTTAATTTAATCATAATTTTCAGTTTCTTTATTTGATTCAAAACTAGCTTTACAATCTAAAGTTAGTTCAACTCACTTTCGAAATTATTTGGAGAGCTTTCTGTACTCTTCAAACCTGAAGTATATTTTTATCAGTATTTTTTTAAATAACTTTATACTTCCTTTAATTTTCATGAAAACCATGTTTAAATGCGTTATAAAACTATCTGAATAAAACCTAAAAATCTGAAAATTTAAACAATTCAAAATTTTTAGAAATATACCTTTTTATAATCATTGTCATATTTTATACATATGGATAACTAAGTAACATAATCTTTAAAAGCATGCTTTTTCGATAAGCATGCAAGCAAGTATTTTATCGAAAATTCGATCAAATTGAGAAGCATTCCTCGTGAGGTTTTAAATGAAATTTTCTCTCGGAGTATTTCAAGAGGTGTAGAAAATATTTCAAAATATATATAGTTCATTTCATAACACGTTATTTTTGCATTTTTTTTCTTTCGTTAACAAAAAAATTTCAGAAAAGGACTAGTTAAAGGAATTAGTCTATTGTAGACTGTTATGTTGTTAGTCTAGATAAACCTCATAATAGTTTTGTTGTCATGTATTGGATATTTAAATACGTAGATGAATTTTAAAAAAGGATTATATATCCATACAAATGGATTTTATTTGCAGATGATTAATTATAACAGGATAACTGAGAGACAAAAACGTCGTCAAGTTTCAGCATTAGCTGAAAAGCATTATGAAACTAAATCTATGGACTATCTATAACTCTATGGAAAGACTATTAACAAATATTTGTTTGTTAAGATTATGCACTTTGTTTCAAACTGCAGTACATGAAAACAATAAGTTCATTTGACGTTTCTTGAGGAAACTTGTTTCGCCGCCATTGATAATTCTGTAAGAATTTTGATATTTAATACTTTTGATAGAATTCTGTATTTATATTTTTTCTCTATAGTCAAATAATGTAATTGTTTTGTAACATTACTTTTATTCTTATCGCATAATAAACTGCTGAAAACTAATATATCTCGCTACTGGTGTTTTACTTTAACGTAGCATATTTGTTAAAAAACGAATCGTATTTAATCTAATATTGCAGTTATTCTTAAGGATAAAAAATAATCATTCTTTATAGTATATTATTTTTATACTGAATACTTGCAATGTAGTGTCAGGTTCGTAAGTTTTAATGTCTCTTGAATATTTGCGTCTTTAAAATTATACATATTTATTCTACAGAGAAAAACTTGTATTATCTTCTGGTTTTCAGGAAATGATAAAATATTTAAACTCTAGAAAAATACAAGGACTACAAAATTTTAATAAAGAAGATAAATATATTAATTATTAAGCTTATTTTTTTCATAAATCAATATGTAACACAAGGACATAATAACGACGTTTTCACAACTGTTGCAAAAAGGTGGAATTCTGCGAACATCTGGGTGTCACTAAGACGTCGTGATACGACGTTTTAACGCCATGTTTTCAAAACCGAAATATAACCTGAGAAAGACGCAATAACGACGTCTATGCGACAAAAATCTCATCTGCAAAGACGTAATAAAGACATCTTTGCAACGGTAGCTAAACAGTGGAGTTTTGCGGACATCTGGACGTCATAAAGAAAACATATTGCAAAGTTTTTGCAACATCATCCGCGACGAGTTTGCAACGTCATTGCGACGTTGCCGTGCTCCTTGGGAAAGAATTACTCACCGCCCAAGATGGCGAAGAAACTGTCTCCTTTCTTAGGCATGTGTTCTTATTATACAACTTTTATAAAAGACTTTGCACTGATATTCGAACCGCTGTTAGAACTGAAAAGAAAGAAAGCCAGATTTAAACAGCTGAGGCTAACATCGCGTTTGAGAGACTAAAAACTGCGTTAATTCAAGTTCCGGTTTTAAAATTCCCGGAGGGGAACGAAAATTTCGGATGATGCTTCAGATTTGCTATGCCCAGGTGCTGTTTTGGCCCAGAATAAGCAGCCCATGGCGTATTTTTCAAAAACTTTAAACCAAGCACAGCGTAATTACACGGCAACGGAACAAGAAACTTTGGTTGTACTTTTAGCGGAGCAGAAGTTTAGAGTTTATTTTGATAAGGCACCGATAGTCGTGTATTCAGATCATGGGGCAGTGGGTCAGCTATACTTCGGCAAAATTTATCCTCACGGTTGATAGGATGGGCACTAAAATAGCAAGAGTTTAATTTGATTATTAAACACATTAGAATAGAAGAGAAACCCTCCAATATGATAATCAAAATCGCTGAAACAACCTTGTATTTGGCGTACATTTACGAAAACACTCAATCGAATTTGAGGGCAGCTACAGGTTCCTCCTCATCAGGAGAACGAAATTTCTTAAAAGGGAAAGAAACCTCAATAACGGCTTTTTATACCCTCGGGTAGTACCATGCGCGAGGAGGCAACGCCATCTATGGGCAAAAATAATAACCAAGAATTATGCTAATAGAATTTTAAAAGCATTAGGAAGGACTGGATTAGACTTAAAATCATTCACTGAACATGCTAAATCTTTGTGAATATGAAAAGCCTCAAGAAAATCCAATTCACCAACGGAAGAAGCTTTTTGGATAATTTTTGCAGATCCAAAGACAAAATTATGATTAAATTTCCAACTATGATACGCTATTGAAGTCTTGTTAATTTCCCCTTTCGGACATAAGATTCATGTTCCTTGATACGAAACTGTACGCCAAAGTAATGTAATTATTTTGTTTCAAATACGTTAGAATTCGTTTTTTGTTAGTTCTTGGGCGCATGTGGGGGGGGGTAATGTTACAATAATTTTACAATTTATTTTATTTTTTGGAAAAGATAGATGGAACTTTTGAATAATTTTTTCTCCATCTTTAGCTAAAAAATAGAAAACGCATGTTTAAGTAATAAGTCTGATTAAATATCAACTTAAGACGCAGTTAAAAACAACCCGATTTTTTTCGTTTTCGTCTCCTAGAAAATCATAAAATTTCTACATTGCTATCCGAAATAATCGTCGTCGACGGTGATTCATGACAATTTGAATTTTGTTGACTAGATCTGGTGTCTCTTTCAAAACACTCTTAGTAAGTTGTAAGAATAGGAGGAATTATGGCATTCTTTCGTGTGTGTCTTGGGATGTAAGTGGTAGCTTGTCTAACTAGGAACTGGAAGATACGTGGAAAACCATAACTCTCTTTTTGCGGTCCAGCTGTAAAAAAACTAACGTCTATAAATAGAATTGGAAGATACTAAATGTAGGCTCTAAAACTAAGCATATAAGCTTATTCAAAAGAAAACAGTCTTAATATATATTTAAGAAAATCTACATGTTTGCTTTATTGCATTTCTGATTTATTTCCAAATTTCACTTCTATAGCTATGAAATTTGGTTTTTTTAAAAATCTTTATTGTCTTTTACATTTACTCTTGGCCTTACGCTCAGATATTTACAAACGTTATTAGTTAGGCTAATTTTTTTCATATAAGTGAGTTAAAATCTACTCTTGTGTTATTATTAAAAATAAATTAAAGAAGCATTCTTATTACATTAAAGTTGCTGTATTTCTTAAACTAGCGAAAGTTTCAATCTGAAAATCGATTAAAGACCTCATGCTGCATCTAAATATTGGGAGCTCCGAGATCTCGCAGTTTGCTTCATCAATAGTTTGAGACATAGGTACAGCACCAGAAAGAAAATGAAGAACGTAATTAGTTGATAAAAATGCCGTATATTATTCGAGTGATAGTTCAGTCAATATGCTTGCTTATTCTTTATTTGTTGAAATTCATATTTCTAAAGCAAAGTTCCACTACTGGCACGGGTTTAAATTTAAACACAGCTTCAGTTTCATTATGAATATGGCGCGCGGCCCGCGGGGCCAGCCAACGCTCGCAAAGCGAAAGAGTTGAATTACTTAAATTCGTCCCCGACGGGCTTTTATGTGACGAGGTAAAGTACTTCATTCTCATGAAACGGACTCAAGATTTATCCCAATGCCAACGGCCTCTCGCATCGTACTCCTGGTTCGATTCATAGACGTCGCCACAAGCAAAGCCCTTCGCCAAAACTCCAGACGCGTTAAACAGTTGTGAGCAATAAATCACGACAAACTCGCGGCCGCCGCAACAGGACACATGTTAGCCTCCTTCTAGATGCATAATTTTTGTATAAAACGAAAAGTAAGGTTCAATTTTACCTAACTTTAAAAATTTCCACATGTCTGAAACATTACTTAGTAACTTAGAATCAGTAACTCCTGTTTTATTTCTTTGCGCTCTGATACGCATTTTAGGACGTACGTGTGAAGGATTCCCAGACAGTTTTTTCCTGAGATTTCTAGCTCTAATGTAAAGTACAGTAGAGCTTCGATAAGTTTCATTGAATGCCGAAATGTAGAATTCGAAGCATCGAAGTTAATCTTAACTTTTAACAAGTAAAATTTTTGATTACACAGAATTTTTCGTTGCTCTTTTCAATACAGACTTGCCGATAGTCGACTGCATACTGTTTCTAAAATATTCTCATTTGCTGAATTATAGAAAAATTCATCGTCAAGGATGATAAATGACTAAGGAATTAAATCCATTTAATAGAAGTACAGCAGAGCTACAATTATCAGAATCAATTTTCTTTCGAGACTGTTGTAGAATTCCGACTATCCAGATTAGTTGTAAATCATAGCCGATCCAGATATTTTTCTCCCCTTTCGTCTTTTTTTTTTCTTCCTGTAAATCAAATATCTTTTTTGTAAGTTAAACTCATGCACATTTCTTTGCAACTCAAGTGAAAAAATCTTAGCTTACTTTTGTTGTATTTTATCTCAAGAAACATTCCAGAGTTAAAATAACAAAATATTTTAGTACTATAACGTTGCAACCTGGATAGATTATAGAGAGACTGACTGTTAGTGTAAAAGCAAGGCTGTAGGTTCGACTTCCGCATAAGTTTGACTATACATGTAAGTCCTTTTCTCTTTCTCACAGGTGAATTACCAGTCTACTTCCTGTTGTGCGCTCTGGGTAATGCTCTTGGTGATGAGACGACTAATGACCGACGGGTCCGGCCATCATCACCGAAGAAGCAAGGACTTGGCACTGCGAGACTATGACGTTACTAGTAATGGATAAAGGAAAGAACATGCTCGCACCTATTTAATGTCATATAAATCAGAAATGAGACTGTTTCGATGGTTAAAATATTACTCCTTTTCCAAATACCGGCATATGCGGTCTATTAATTGATCATGTTTCCTTTCACATTAAATCTAAGACATTTACTGAAGTTTATCCCAGTGAATAACTGTAAATTTGCTTTTAAATTTTAGGTTTCTTTTAAATAATTAACGTTTTGGTGCAATATGTATATTTGATAAACAAATGTACAGCAAAGCAAACATTTCATGCTTCATAAAAATATTTATTTAACCAGTTTGGTATTTAAACATTTTTTCTCCATTTAAACTTATTTATTCGAAACATTGCAGTTTTTCAATATAATATATAGTAACTAACTTTGTACACTGCGAGGGGAAAAAAAGGAGGGGACAGTTCTATATCTCCCGTTCTACTGGGGCGATTGACGAAATTCAACTTGTGTTTTTCCTGTCTCGAAAGCGCGACATAGGATATGTATTAGATTTATTTATAGCTTTATTCTAATATAGGTATTTTGAAAATCGGACTTTTTTTGAAATGATATGCCAATTTTTTTTCCCTATTTCGATTGTAAATCTCAAATTATGCCAAACTGCCAAATTTTGGCAAAACTCGCAGGAGTAGTTTTTAAAAAATTAGCCCTCAAAATTTTAACCATCATTGTTAATTGAATTTGGTATATATTTGTTAATATTTCTTGTTTTATTAAACGTATTTGATCCTTTATTTCTCATTTCGAAATTTAGGTTCATTCCAAGTAAATTTCGCCCATTTTTTATGATTTATTTTTAAAATTTGTATTTTTAAATAATTTTTATAAATTTTTCGAAAAATATTTTGCATTATAACTTATAAAATTTTTAACAAATGTGGTTTACGTACTTTGTTAAAATTATTTTAAAGTAATGAAGGTGACCTTTTTTTCGGCTCGTGTATAATGAAAAAAAGGAAAGGAAAACAGGTTGCCATAAATTAAGAAGTTCGCCAAGGGAATTTTACTTGGCGCAAGCTGAAAAAAATACGCCAAGATAAATTTTTAAATTTCTCCGTAAATTTCGCACCAAATTTTACAAAATTTAATATTTAGGCATAATTTGAATCGTAGAATCGAAATATGAAAAAACAATTGGCATGTCATTTCAGAAAAAGTCCGATTTTGTGTCAAAATACCTATATTACAACAATGCTATATATAAATTTAATACATATCCTAAGAAGGGCTTTCGAGACATGAAAAACGCAATTTGAATTTCGTCAATCGGCCCAATAGAACGGGAGATATAGAACTGTCCTCCCCCCTGCAGTGTACAAATGTATATGAAGATGTAATATAATTTATGCAGTTTTGAACGATAGGTATTAACTTTAAAATTCACTGCATATTTAGGTCAAAAAATTTTATCCAATAATGCAATGAAAAAATTGTTACAAAATTACTTCCAAAATTTTTAGTATTTCAGAATCATCTACAATCTATACTGCGTAATATTCTTACACTTCTAAAAATTTATATGCATGGAGGTATAGATAATTATGAACAATGGCCTCAAACTGACGGCACGCGGGACGTAGCAGTGATGATTAGGGCCCAGTCAGTTAATTTAATCTTAATTAATTTAATCATTGTTCTGAATTATCTTTTGCCAACCGATAGCTACTGAGCTTCAGTATTCTCAAATTTCCGGTTAACTTTCAAAGTAAGTTATTTACTGATTAATTCATCATACAGGAATTACCTGCAGTTAATGTCATTCTGAAAATTAAATATTCAGCTGCCAGTAAATTTGAAGTACAAAACTGAAACATAGACTTTTCTCGCAGGCACCAGCTTTTAGACTTCGGAAAGAAAATAACATAAACTTGAATTTTTTTTCCTTTGCGTTATTATTACTGTTTGCGTACGTTTCGATAAATATTCAGGAAATGAAATTTAAAAATTTAGTTCACATGTGTTGGTTTTTTTAAAAATTTTGTTGAAAATATTTAAAAATTTTAAAAAAGTGTTCTGGCTCGTCAGCTACTTTCAGATCGTTCATTCGGCCAGAATGCAGTTTGACTGGAAGACGACATGGCGCCGACTCAAAAGACGTGTATATAAAAAGAGAGATTGCCTTGGGTATTTTTCTTAATGAAGTTTTAGATTCAGTATTTTTAAAAAAAAAATTTTATTAGAATGATAAATTTTAATGTGTAATTTTATCACATTAAATATTTTTCCCAGAATTTGCTTCTTTTGCTATTTGAAATAAATAAAATGAATAATTAAAAAGTTCTTATTTTGGTTGCATTGAAAGGCATCACCAACGCACTGTGCTCAGCTTTGAATACAGAAATATCTTCGTCTGCCATTGCCTAAATGTAATGCCTAGGAAATTTGTGAATTTGGATATATTTTCGCTCTTTTGGCATTTATTACCCTTCCTTTTCACAGATGGCGCTACCAACTACACTGTTAAGTTAAATTTTTCTCCTTTAGGAAAAGAGCATTTTGTGTGAAATAAGGCATTCTTTAAGCATTTTAATGAAAGCAAGCGCATTAAGCCTAAATTACAAAGTTTCTGAAGTCTTCGTTTTTTACCTCGGCCCTTTTTATGTCCACTTCTCATTTCAGTATTAATACCCGCTTAGATGTTTTCTCATACTAATGACAGTATGTACACAATGGAAATTAACACTCTTACTTTAATTGGCTTACAGTTCAAACCATAAGTAAACGTAAATAAAGTTCTTTTTTAAAAATATTTCTTGTTGTCCAGGTTTATTAATTTTTTTCGGACAAATGTGTTTGTTAACCAATTTCTGAGATAAAATTTTATAGTCTTACAAATGTTTCAGGAAAATTTTTAATTTCTGTACTGTTTCTTGCTCTTTTTCTTTATAGATCTTTCCATCAATAATGCACCTGATAATATTTTTTTTTAAATTTGAGCTTTCCTTCGTATCATTTCAGTGCTTTTAACTAACTCTCTGAAGGAAAAAAAAAATTTTCGATGGGTATTAAGTTTGGGTTTTTATTATATTTCGGCAATTTGAAGTACATTAATTTGAGTTCAGTTTTCCTTTTGGGTATCTGAGCATGGCTTGGAGTTGAATTTCTTCATTTTAGCTCGTTTGAGAAAGGTGTGTGAATATTGATAACTTTTCTCATTTTTAATGGTTTATTACCATTCCCTAAATAGCTCCGAATTTATTATTTAAACTTTATTTAATTTAAATAATAAATTCAGGGCTATTTACGGAATTTAGTTGTTCTTTAAAGCGATTTTATTCATTTCAGCAAAATAGATAAAAATGCTGTCAGTTCTGAATCACTCCTGATTATCCCTGATGACCAGGGTCCGGATACTGATTACCTGAAAATCATTAAAAATGGAAAAAATGTGCCCTTAAAAATAAAAAGAAATGTTCCCAGTAAATAAATAATAATAATACAAAAAATGGCATAGCTGTCAAATGGATCAAAATCTAAGCAATTACAGATACCTGTCACTTGAATTTTTTTTAACAATTTCGAAATTTTCATCCTTTTACAAATGCATTAGAATTGCACTAAATTATTAAGCGCTTCTTGATGTTTTCCAATGAGAAAGATTTTCTATTGTCAGTATAAATGTTTAAAGGAGAGAAGCTTCTCTCGACATCTACTGCAGTTGTTGAAGCATATTTAAAAAAAATTAACTAATTGTTAATTTTTCTTCAGTTTCAGAATTGTCTGATTCTCTTGGCAAGGTGAGGGATATTTTCCGCATAGTCTGGAAGCGACACTTCGGCTTTTCTGAAATGTCGCCGAATTTACCAATGTAATTAATTTATTGCAACGACAAGTTCCATATTTTGTTCTTGTAAGAATTTAATATTTCAAATTAGAATCTAGGAATGGGATTTGATGTGAGTAAGGTTTCCTTTAATTTTTTTTTTGGAGGAGAAAACATTCTGCGCAATTTAAATCGAAATTAGGACTATATCAGCTGAGCAAAAAACGAAAATTTTAAGGATCTTACGAACAGGAGGATTTTAACGAGGTAGAAAAACGTTTCGCACACAGCTGTGAGTGTGTAATTCCAAGAATGTGTCTGTAGAATAACTTTTTCCTCTCTGCATGTAATCCTACAGAATTTAACATGCACAAAATGTCTTTAAAAGCTAAGAAATGCGAGTATGAGAAAATCCTTAGAAGTGACACTCATACATTGCGGAAAAGGCCTGTCATGTCGAAGTAAGTGATGACACAATTAGTTTTCTCTGGATAAGACACGTCTGCTTAGTAAAAATGCGCTCCTTGGAATTGAGACAGTATTATTTCAAGGGTAATTTGATTTTTCCATTTGATTACTAGAACACGCCTCAAAATGTTCTGAAATGTCCTAAAAAGTCCCAAAAATGCTTTAAAAGAAGAGAATACTAAAAAATGCATGTGATATCAGAATCTAGGCTTAGTGATGACTATTATATACGAATGTGCAAGGAAAATGGAAAATATGTTTAGCCCAAAAATAATCCTAAGTACTTTGAGATATGATCACTTCAGAAGTTTCAAGGGAACAAGAAGTCAGTATAATTATTATAGAATAACACGCCAAACAAGTATTAATCTAGAATAGTCAAAAATCAGACTTTTGTTGTTTGATTATTCTAGATTAACATGACAGTATGTTATTCCATAGAGCGCTTTTTAAAAAATAATTGCAAAATTATCATGTTCCTTTGGAGAAAGTATATTCTAATCTGTTGTTTGGAAACCATAATAATAATTTTTCTGTCAATTTAGCTTATGTTGTGAATTCGAAGTTACCTCGCTAATACTTACAATCTGTGAGGTTTATGTTAATCAACCAATTATCTTATTATTTATCTGTTTTACCACTTCTACTTTCATCAGCCCCCAACAGGAGGAAAATTAGCTACGTGTATATAAGAATAGAGTTCTAAATTTATGAGAGAGCTTTAGCAGCGACGATGAGTTCGTAATACACTCTTTTGAAAAAAAAAAGCATTGTTAAGAAAGTAATTTCATCATTTTGAAATTTCGTGTGCTAATTCCTTCTTACCAGGTGTGAAAGTGATTAAAATTTCAAGGCCAATGAGTGTTAACTTCGGTCACAGTGCTCGTTTCTATCGCGCAACAAGCACTGCATAAAAAGTTGGGGACGGTTTACCTTTCTTCGTTGTAGACTCTGCAGTTCCCTGGACATAACCAATAATGCCGTTATGACGCTGTCGAAGACTTTATAAACAGTTGGACGACTTGAACAGTTGAATCATGGTCGCACAGTCGAGATTCGTGAAGTGGGCTGGTCATATTAAGCAACAGGCCGTCACCTGCACCATACGGACACGGCGCTGGCAACAATGGTTGCCGCATGGTACTCAACGGCAAAATTAAGACTCTGCAAGGCGAAGGTGCACGAATGCGGGGCGGAAAATTGTGCGACAGTCTCGAACTGCGCGAACGGCATCATTGTTCCCTATTCAACGTTCTGCTACCATCTCTTCCATACCCTGGTGAATTAATAATATCCCGGCGGTTGTCTGAGACGGGGTTGAGCTCACAACGACCTTCAAGACGTTTTCCTTTAACCGCATAACATTGACGGAGTCGTCTCGAGTGGCGTTAGCCAATCATCATGACTGCCAGCCGATTAGCATCGCATAATATTCAGTAGTTAATCCCTCTTCTTGGAGCAGAAATAGTTTTAGCGAAGTTATATGTGAAATGGTAGTATCGTTTGTATAATGTAACACGAAAAATCTGAAGAGAGCGAACCTCTGCAGAAAAAATAAGATTACAGGGACAAGTCTATCTGAGGTAAATGACTATCTCACTAAACTGGTGAGACACAGCCAAGATGGCGATGGTTTTCTGCGACTAATTTTTGTCGCCAAATTTGGCGAGAAATCCCCAAAAGTCACTAAACTTGACAACCATTTGGTGACATTTTTGCCCGGCCCCTGTATAACTTCAACTGAATAATTGTTATTGATCCTTATATGTAACTTTAATCGAATTCTCTTCTTATATGTAGCATTAACCATATTTATCTTCCAGTAATTTCGAGAAATGGAAGGTACTAGAGATTTCTCGGTGGCCGGGGAAAAATTATGTAAAATCAGAGAACATCAGCTTTCTTTTGTCGGTTCAGAGCTGAGCACTGAGAGATCGTATGAGCTCTTTGGATGCGCTTTGCATTGTGTTGTATTGAATGTAATTATTAGTTTGAAGTGGTGACTGCTGATTGTGCTTTGTTATATTGCAAAGAACTTTATGAGTAATTTTGGAGAAAGTCCCAGAACTGTAAAGTGTTTCTTTTGGGAAAATAAATTTTATCAAGCAATCATCTCTTCTGTGGGCATTCACTCGATTACAAACCCGTACGCACGCAACAATTTTTGTTGGCAGAAACAGGATTGAATACCGGTGACAAGAGCGATGGAGGAGAGACTAAAACGGCTTGTGACCATAGTGCTGTAATGTACTAGAGAGAGAAACGGCAACCCTGAAGGGGAACAGGAATGAGAACCACGTGACATATGGAACATTTCCCGAATCGTATTTCCCGCGAATCTTCCTTACCAATACAGCTCTATGGAGAACTTGTGAGAAACAAGTGTTTTGCGAGTACGCGCATTGTTTCGGACTTAAAAAATGGTACTTTCGTGCTCCGCATATGGATGTAATTCCAGATACGTGAAAGCTGGAGGAGTAACATTTCACAGATGAGCTTTTTCTAAAGTTTTAAAACCTATTTTTTATAAAATGTAGAGGTGTTTTAGCCACTCTACTTGCCGTTTTCTAATAAAAATAGATTTTCTAATTTTATATAATATATGCATACTTGAAATAACAATTAAATAAAAGTATCTTAATATATATGTATGTTTTTAATAACGGCGTTCTGAAAAAAAAAATGTTAAAATTTTAGTAATATGATATAATTTTAATTAATCTAGTATTCTGCTTTGGCGACATTTTTTGTACGCCAACAGACTTTGCTTCAAATGCGTTTAGTTATATATTCTTTGTATGCGTTTGCTTATGCGGACATGTACGAAGTAGTAATGTATGTA
>KK120590.1:623600-643761 GCA_000611955.2 Stegodyphus mimosarum | reverse complement strand
TGAACACTCTTGCGCTCTCTTTTTCTCCAATGAAAGTTGAGTTGCGGTATAGCAGAGGAGGGCAATTATATGGTTTCCTCTTAGATACCCGGTTTAATTTTGTTATATTACTGCGCCATCAGTTAACATGTGCTTTTGCACCATGGAGGTGTGGTTCATCTGCGTCTTGGGGCTGCTGCAGTCATCAACATCTTGCTAATTCATCAAGACCATCACATAGCCATTTATTTCCTTCTTTCGTGGCCAGAGGAATCAACTCGGATATCGCCTAGTTCATCTTCTGTCACACTCCTGTTCTTGGAGCTGTGTACGTTGCTGGAAGGGGGCCATCAGCCATTTTTAGTGAATTTCTACGTCTTGCCAGTTGACGAATTTGCATCACCTTTTGTCCGTGCCGAAAAGATCCCCTGCCTTCTGCTTATAGAACTTGATGTCACCACGCCATAGCCAAGCTGTGCTACTCCACCTGCTTTGGGTTTTCCAGCCTTCTACTCATAGACTTTGATGTTCCTTGACTAATAATTACCTTCATCTTATTGTGCGGCTGCCACCTGTTCGGATTTTAAGAGATAAGTTTTTTTTTTCTTCTTAGTGAATTATGCTGAATCATTAAATTTAATTCAAGTAATTAGTTCATTTCAGAATCAGATTAGAAAGGAGTTAATTCATGTTTATTATTAATTTAGCTTGTAGGGTTAATATTGAGAAATACAAAATTATGTGATTATAAGTACAATGAGGTAATTATCAATTGATTTTCATTTGTAATTTTAAATTTGATTGATTCTAATACCATTATGCTAAAATGTACAATATTTATTTTTGACTCCTAAGAGAATGCTAATAGTTTAAATTAATTTTTAAAGTAAAATAAAAGTCTGTTTCACTTATAGATTTACTATGATGTTTTATTTTATTTACTGGTAAACTATATATGACACCAACACCAGATATCTTTGGGTTGTTAGGATGTTTAAATTAATAATCACAACGCAGTTAATTGATTTGTTTTATGTACTAACCACTAAAAGCTCTAGTTTATATTTGGGGTTCTTCAAAGGCGCTAATATAACAATATCACTAGATTTTAAAATTTTATAGTCTCAGTCGTTTTTTATAAAGCGAAGGGGTGTGTGGTTCCAGTGCCACGATTGCCAATAATTTAATCCCGTTTCTTATGTCTCTATGCTAAAGCCTGGGTGTGTGAAATATGCGAGACTGCACAGAACCATTGACTGTCCTACTAAAAGGTTAGAATTAGTTAAGTGTTGCTATTGTGACTTAACTGGCCACACTGCAAATTACAGTGGATGTTCTATGTTTCCTAAACTTGTGACTCTAATCCAAAACCTAGTATAAACTCTATGGATACTAATAATTTTGATGTAAAACCGACCCCTATTAGTGACAAAAATTTCTTATGCTAACATAGTAAAAGGTAAAGAACGTGCTCCTATGCATTCGAATGAAGAAAATGCCAATCAATCTACCTTATTTAATTTTAGTGAATTTTCGCAAGTATTGAAGGATATTTTTGGGCTTGTAAAGGAGTTGAGTAGTATGTTCAAGAGCATTTCTTCGCATAACATAGTTAGGGAAACAGCACACCGCATTACTGAAATTAAATCTACAAATAATGTTTTGCTTTGAATAAGCTCTTTATTATTTTTTCTATTTTTGAAAACATATTCAATGATGGTAAACAAATATTATTGGGTTAATATTCTTACTTAGTTTTTGTTATGAAAGCAATTAATGAGTATGTACTTGGTACAGTTTGGTTTACCTTTTGGCACCTTGTTTGTTCGTACGTCCCTGTTTTGTCACCAGCATTTCAGCTTTCCATGTTTTACGTATGCAGTGGAACTCGTACAAACTTTCCTTTTATGAACTTTTGAACATTATGGACTTATCATTTCGTTAAGCTTTATCTTGCAGCATTTATCATCATGTATACAATTATTTTGAGGGCATTTACTTCGGAGTTTTTAAATGTTTTTTTATGAGGGGTAGTGCATCTGGCTCAGGTACCCTGGTGTTTGGCACCATTCAAACGAGAAAGAAAGAATATACAATTTTCACTCAGGCATCTTGAAAAAAGAAAACCCTCCTTTCCAAATGACCTCGATAGGCTGCAGCTAGCTCAGAGTCTTACCCTTAACAGTCTCCTCAAGACAGCCTCCTATAACTCTGCTGGTTAAATGAGAATGAGAATTGGGCTGTTTTCCCCAACTCCTATGGACGATAATTTTTGGCGAAATTTTAGAGTTCCTTTTTTCCGAATCCTTATTTTCCGATCCTCTCCTTTTCCCGTTCCTTATTTTCCGGTGCCCTTCTTTCCGTTTCCTTTTTCTCCCTATAATTCCAGATAGTAATCTTTCCGATATATATTTTATTTTCATATTTTATATAGCTAAGATTATATTTAGTCATTGTTTCTTATATTCAATGTATCACTTAAATGCTCACTTGAAAGTGCATCAGATCGACGTCTGAGCGGTGTACCACGGTATAAGAAGATTAACGATTTCTGTTCGTACTCTAGAACATCTTTCGTCTCTTTTTGTACATATCATTAGTATATTATTCTGACATTTTCATGTAAAATTATTGTATCATATATTGAGATTTTTCTTCAGCTTACTTTTATTTTTCTACGCCAAGTAGGCACCTAGTATTTTACTTTTGTTACGTTACTTCTCGCCGCTAATAGAAGGCGGTACCTTGCAATTCTATAACGTATATTTTGCTGTGTGATATCTCTTTTTAGAGCAAGGTAAATTCCCGCTAAACATCAGAGCAAACAACGCAGTATCGAAGCATCTCTTTTCGAGGGGCTCGAAAAAAAAAAGCCCTATTCATGGCATTTTTAACGACAGCGTTGTTGTACTCTGAGGTCACAAGTCATTAAATCTCAAGTTTCGGCATTCTCATGAAAGCAATCCTCAGATTAGCTAGAAGGCTATAAAATCAATGACAGCTCTGGGCTTCGCGTTAAATAAACAGATCGTCGTAATATCTCGGCAATAAGAAAGGTCGCAAGGTTTGCGTCATCTTAGACAAAATTCGCGAATTTTTCTGCGTCGGTGACGAACTTTTCGTTGCCGACGCAGAGAAAAGGGCGCAGAAGGAAATTCGAAATTTTGCTTACATACTTTATAAATACTCTATGTAACTCCTCTAAGACGAACAACATCTAAGATATAATTCCAAGATCAATAATTCATTTCACGCTATTCTGAAGCATATCTGGGGTCACCAACGCAAGCGCATTAGAAACGCGCATTTTGAATTCTGGAATTGTTTTCGGCAAAGGAAGCACATTACACGTGGTTTTTCACATAACATCATAGAAATCGCAGGGTAAGAAGAAAAGAATTTTCAAAAGAATTCTCCAACGGAAGAATGTGCATCTCTAATGCGCTTGAGTTGGAGACTCCAGATATGCTTCAGAAAGTTTGGCGGGAAATGGACTACCTCTTAAAGGTTTTTCCGTGTCACCTAAAGGAGTCATATAGTACATTTATAAAGTATGTAAACAAAATTTTGAACTTATTTGTACATTCTGTGCTATTCTTACTGATAAATTCTTTTCAATTAGACAGTTATAGCCGTTTGTAATTGCTATATTCATTTTGAATCACCCTGTATATCCAAATGACTATTTTTTTTCTTTAGGAAATAGTGATTATCCTTTGGAGTCATGGCTTCTGACACCAACCTAAATACCACAAGCTTTGGGTGAGGAGGTACTGAACAGGAGACTGGTATCGACTTGAAACACCATAGAGCGGTGTAGTGGATTGGTCAGATCCAGATTCAAATGCTTGTTGAAGAGCAGCGCACTTCATTCTTCATTACCATCCAACAAAAGCAGCACAGGTCATCAAATACTGTTCTGCACAAAAACATCTGTGTTGCAATTAATATTGAATATCTAGTGCTGATAATTGAAGACGATTATATTTAACAGCCTATTAGACAATAAATCTGGCTCACTGCTGAATGAAGCCCGAGAAATACAGCAAAATTGAATTTAATTATTAACGCTTTAGTTAAGTTTTCTACTCTTTTAATTATATTATTTAAAAATTGTGGAAGATTTGTAAATCATATTTGTTGCAAATTTAATATTTACATGTACTATCATTTTAAAAGAAACTTGAATCATAATTTTTAGATGTAAGAAAATTGTTTTGATATGAGCAAATTTAATTATCAATATGAGAAATATTAAAACTAGTCATTATAAAAGAAATCTTTAGACACTGAAAACGAGAATATATTTAAGTTCTATTAATCTAAAACCTGTGTTGGAATTCTTGTACTGAAAACTGGCAAATATGGCTTGTTTGCTTTATCTTAATTAAAATCCCCAGTCCTATTATGTAAGTTAGAACATCCAAGATGTTTGCACCAAGAATCTGCCAGCAACAAAAAATTGCCAGTTACAGCACAGGAATGCATTCCTTAAAAATTTTAATTTGTATTAATGTGCTAACACGGACATTCCTGTATTATTATTATTTTCATTTTTAGATACATAGTATTGCTGTGCAGAAGTAACATGAAACTGTAGCTCTATATATAATTGTATTACATTATGTAATATTGTATATAAATAAACCTTTCTTCCCATATACCTTTTTCATTTTTAGGTAATAAATAGTTAATTATAGTCCATAATTTATTGCTGTTAATCATATTTTTATGCAAATAAAATAAAGGCATTATTTTATTTCAGAAAGATAACTAATCACAGGCAGTTACGCAAAACCTGAGATTTAAAGAATTACTTCAAATTCCTTTTCTCCATATTTATAAGTTTACATTTTTATAATTATACTTTTTATGAATAATATAATTTTAAATACTTTTCATGACTTATCATTGCAATGTGAAATAAATAACGATTTTTATATAGCTAATGCAGTTTAATTCTAATAAACATTACAAGCACGTTTGATTCAAATTCCAATTTTTTTATTTAATTTTAAATGAAGCTATTTTGGTAACAAGTTTTTGTGGTACAGAAGTCAGTTTTAAAATGGCTTACGTCTGTGCTTTCATTGCATCAGCCAATTCTGAGATGACTTCTGCTGGCTGCATCTGAAATTCAGCAAAATGTCGAGCAGCTATTTCTATTGGAAATTATTTTCGTCGTCTGTTTCCCGAAGAATTTATATTAAGTGGACAAGAAATAGAAAATATCAATACACTTGACGTTTCTAAAAAAAACTTGCCGTATTAAATTTTAGTATTTTTCATTTCAAAAGAATTTCTTAAAATGGTAGAAAATTGTAACAAAATTAGAGATGAAATTCATCTAGTTAAAATAATTAAATTAACAAGTAGTAAAGTCAATCTTCACTATACCGTCTTTAATATGCACATCATCACAATATGATTAGGAATTTAAATTACAAGAAATAAGTTGCTTATTTCAAATTGTTCGATTTCTGTGTTCGTAAATTAGAATAAAAAAAAAGTGTCCTGTGATTTTGATTAACGGTATCATTAAAATATTTTCATTTGATTGAACCTTCTAGTTCGCGCTATTTTTTATATTTGTATTGTAATGTTTAAAAAAAAATATATTAGCTGATGCTGACAGCCCTAAAGCAATTTTTTTTATTTGTTTATTACAAAATGGAAAAAATAAGTAAATAATTAATTAATTAAAAATAAATGGACAACATAAATGTAGCTAACTGAAGCTATTTAGAAATAAATTAATTTCGCACTATTAGCACAGAGTTTTTAAATAAACAATTCTGTTGTTTTTCGGTGCAGTCTTTTAAATGTGCTTTATTCGTAATGCTACTTGATTGACTTGCGTTTCATGGCCATTAGATGGCACCACCTGTACAATACTACTTTTCTTTTTCTATTAACTTGAAAAGCACACGGAGAGTTCAGCGTGAACATGAATTTCCAACAACGAAACTAATTTAGGTAAATTTGTAACAGTCGGAGCCTGTAACCAATAATAAACGTAATTTTCAATAGTGCTCTTAAAATGAGAATCTGTAGGACGTGTATTTGGAGAAAACTGCGTTTCCAGATGCTTAGCAAAAACTTAACTTTTTCTTGCAGTGTAAAAGCTGCAGTATTATTAGTGTAAATAGGCCTGGTACAACCCGATTTCTTATTCAGAATAGTCCTTTATGAGTTTTTAAATTTTTCTGTTACAGCTGTTTATGCTTCTTTTAAATTATGGATCCGAAGTTCAATGCCATGTTTTTAGCATACCATACCATTCTTTAATTAATTTCCTAATACTGGTGGGAAATCTCGAATACTAAGAAGGCACCAGGATTAGACGGAATGACGAATTATGAAAATCTCCCAAGAAAGGCATTAACCAGCATCTTAAACTCCTGTCTTGTAAAATATTTTCTCCTGAAGATCCATGGAAGAGAACAAAGGTATTTTTGTTGCTTAAACCTTTGAAGGATGTTACAACTACGGAGAATTACAGGTCAATTAGTCTACTTTCAGGACATGGAAAAATCACTGAAAGAATTATTCAAAAAGACTTGAACAGCACTTTCATCTTCTACCGAACGAAAAGTACAGTTTTAGAAAAAAATCTGAGCAAAACGAAGCAACTTGTAAGGACTGTCGAATTTATTAGTGCGCGTTTCATAATAAGCAAAGCGTGGGGCTCCTTATGTTAGACGTGGTCGAAAACTTTCGACCGCTTCTGCTTTGACGGGCTTATATACAAACTTATTCAGCTTGGGTTGAACAGAAAAACAGCTCAAGTCCTCTTTTTCTTTCTCAGAAATCGCATCTTCGTTGTTGCGCAAGGAAATGTTATGTCAGAACTATGTCAAATTAAATCTGGTGTACCACAAGGGTCTGTCTTGGGCCCGCTACTCTACTTATTCTATATTCACGATTTTCCCCACCCAGGATATCATAATTATGGATTATTAGCTAGCTACGCAGATGATACGGCCATTGCCATGAAGTCAATGTATGCAAATCATGCTATTTTTAAACTGCAAAAGCAAACTCAAGAATAGGAGACTGGTGCGAAGCTTGGAGAGTGAAAATCAGTGCTGATAAATCGCAGTAATCAGAAAGACCAGAAAATTCAAAGCGATTCACAGAACTTTACTCAACGAAACCATATCACTAGTAGATAAAGCCAAATATCTGAGAATTAATTATCCTCAATAAAAATCGTGCCGGGAATTACCATATTGACAGTGTCATAAACAGAACTTTAGGAATATTGAATCGTTTTCATCAAGTTATAGGCCGGTTTCCAAAACTCAGCCTGAAAAACCAAAAACATATTTACACTGCTTGGATCAGGCTGATCCTATGTTACGCGTCACCTGCATGGAATAGCCACAGAATCCGCGATACAGCGACGGAATCGTTGATTTTTCCTGCTCCGAAATAAACCTAAAAGATTCTACCAAGTGACACACTGATTAAAGAAAAATTTAAGTGTAATTTATGAAGTTATATATATCGTGAGTGATGATTTAGATGCTGATGACGTGATAGATATACACGATGAAAGCCTGTTCATGGAGGAGAAGATGTGATCATACCACACATTTATATTTAATTCTTCGCAAACGATTTCTTGACACAAATGCTGAGCTGGCGAAACACATATTTCCATTCTTTAACACATTTTTATGAATTGCTTCCAGTTATGTAAGAACTTGCGCAAATTTGACGGGATATTCTCCAGCTTTCATGATTTGATAGTAGCTCACTTTCAAGGTCGACAGAATAATACGTAAGTAACAAAGAGACTTATATTTAGGTATATTTCATGCAATCATAACATGCCTAACTTTCAAAGATTCTTAACATGTCTGTCGGTTCACTGTCTTGTCTTGTAGTATTTTGAAACTGTAAAACTCTAAAATCTTCTGATAAATGTATTGTAAAAAATATGTGTATGATAGAAAACGCACAATTCAAATTCGATAATTCAAGGTCAACTCTACATATACGCATTTGCAGGAAAAAGAAATGCAGAGAGGCTCAAATTGGTAACTTGCTTTTCACTAGTCTGAGTGAATACTAGCTTTATTACTACAGGCGAGTAGAAGGGGTGAGGCATCAGACCATCCCACCCGACATCATTGAATTGTATAAAAATATATAGTAATTTTAAAAATTTCTGATGCGTAAAAAGGATATTGAAAAATGTCAGAAAATTTTTTGAACTTTGCCGTAATTTAAAGAAAACGTTCTACTTTTTGGTACAAATTCCACTGAGTAGTAAGGATTTTATGTAAAGCTAAACGGCTTTATTCCTAGTTATAAAATCTGAAACGAGAACTAACAGAAACGTGAATAAATCTTATGTTCTCAGAATATCCGAACTTGTAGAGGGAGAGGGAAAAAAGATCTTTTTATTTATTTATTTATTTTTATTTTTTAAGTCCACGAAACTTAGGGTCGTAATCGTAGAAGATATAATCAATTTCACAATCTTAGGGGTACGAAAACTCTTTTTTTTTTCTCTTCGTTATTGAAAATTTAGAATTATGGAAATTTAGTTTGATCTCTTGCCAGTTAAAAAACATTCTAGAAGTGCAAGGAAAATCACATTTGGCATTATCTATGGTTAACTACTGTTTGCTGAATTAAATCTTTTTTCGATTTCAATCATACGAATAAAGCATTTAGAAATTTAGCTTGATCTGTCGCCAATTAAAAGAATATTTTAGAACTGAGAGAAAAGTCCTGTTTGGCTTAAGTTCTGGTTAATTACTTTTTCTTGCATTAAATCTTCTTTCGGTTTCAATTCGAATAACCATACAAATAAAGAAGCTGCATTTCGTTCAAGTGGACAGTGTAAGTTTCAACTATTTTAGCACCTCGTATTTTATTTTATAACAAAATATTTTAAATGTTTATCTTTCCCTTCTTTGCCGCTTTCTACTCAATTTTTTTAAATAAGTATAATTTCTTTAAACTTCAAAAATTCGTTCTGTAAAAATCTTATTTTAGTCAACCAATTATTTTTAGTTCGACTTTTCTTTCACTCCTGATTTCAGTTTTGTCCCGGAATGTAAATTTTAATGACGTAGTATGCATACTCTAAGTGTGTTCAGAGGCAGTATTTAAGCTGCGTTTCAAGTTCGTGAGCAGTAGTAGCGGAGTCCGAGCTTATGCTGCCTGTTTGAAATTAGCTCTCCAGTTGGTGCTAGACACACCAAATTATATTGATATTCTATGCTCGCTTTGCTATGTGCAGCCGATTTAGCTGTTTAGATAAATAATAAGCCAGTCGTTTAGCCATTCTAATTTACTATGATTTTACATTTTATTATTTTCTGTTTCAATTCAGTTTAGCCACAAGTTGTGGTGCATTGTGAGCACCGAGTGCGTGCACCTTGTTACTTTGATTTAAATAAAAAGGTTATTTAAACCTTCTTCTGTAGTATCTGTTTTTCAAAGACATAGCGAGAATTCGCTATTTCGTCTTCTACGTAGTGTTTACAATTTATGCTTCCAAAAGACAGAGACTCTATAATCCAAGCATCTCCACATCACAAAATTTTTAAATATCCACTAAGTTAAGATTTTTTTTTTGCTTGTTCTATTTAAGGGATCCTTCAGGAAAGGGTTACAAAGTTAAAACTTCGCTTAAGTTTATGTTCTTTTAGCATTTTATACTGAACATTAATTTACAGTAAAGACATATTTCAGCTAGATGTTTAATTGTATTAAAAGCAAGAAAAATTTGTTTATATATTTTGATGTATAATGTTTAGGTGCATAATAGTTAAATGATGAACTATTGCTTCTCACGTTCGCGGTTTCTTGTCTTAAAAGACAGGTACAGGTTTCTATTCAAAAATGGGTTTCAAATCAAGGAAAGCTGCGAGTTTCTTAACTGTTTCACACGTCACTATAGTTCACACGAATAGATTAAATTTGATATTTATTAGAAAAAAATTTAATGTGATTGAAAACTTGAAAAAAAAAGTTCACAGAGAATTGGTAGCTAAATTCATGCTAAATATCGGTATTACAGCATGTCAAGACTTCTCTTTCTTCTGGGGGATTTTGCAAACATAACTGGAGTCCTGAGTCAGAACAGGAAGCTTACTCAAAGCTATGTTCGTGCGTATGAAGAAAATGAAACAAAGATAAGGAGGGTTAAATTTACCCTTTATTCTCCCAGCATACAGGTGCTCTGCACTTCGAGATACAAAGACTAATACTTTTGGTCTAGAACGTAGAAAATAAGAAAATAAACTAATTTAACTAAATAAGAACTAAGATGCTTTACAGAGACTAGTATCTCGAAGATTGGCTCTTTAATACTACGTATGTAGTGAGCAGGATGCAAAAACTACAATACGTGTTCGAATATTAGCGATAACTAAATTCTGGCCTTCAAGGCAGACAACGAAAATCACACGCGTGGTAAAGGCCGCGAGAAATCTCTCTTTCACTCCTTCTTGGCTAAAAGCCATGTCTTAAATACTTCTAAAGTTTGCAACCTCATTTGCATGCACTAAATCCATTCGCGCTTATTCTGGCCGGAAATGAAAAATAAGAGACGATAGTAAATGTTTAAAATACAATAAACATTAGTGAAACTTAAAATCCTTACAAGCATTCTATTAAAGTAATCTTTTACAAGTCATAGGTTGCTTCTACAATTGCACTAACAAATAGCAAATTTAGTAAAACGCGTCAGCTTTAAAATTTTCCAAAAATCCTCTGTTGGGCCAGCATTAATTTTAAAGAAACTTTCTACGCGTTTCGAAAGAATGAACAAAGACCTTTCTCTTTGTCACCATAAATTGCATATTAAGCCATTAAATTTAGTAAACCATTTAAATTTAGTAATTTTAGTTACAACTAAAAATTAGCATTTACCGAACAAATGATGTGTAAAGAGAGTCCGATCTCTCTTGTTTAGGCTGTCTGTGAACAGCTAAAGTCACGAAACAGTAGTAGTTAGACGTCACTTCCATTCTCGTTGACTGAAATGCCTGGCTGAGTGAGTTTTTCAAGATACTTTTTTCTTCATCAGTAACATATGCATGTATGGTTGCTTTTTTCCCAATTTCAAATATATGCAACATACCTGAGTCCATGAAGTTACACATTAGCCAAAAAGTTCTGTTACTATTTAATTAGAGATATAATTATCATTTGCGGTAGTTCAGAATACTTTTCTGTTATTTGAGTAATTCTGATTTCTATTAGTAGAGAAACAAAATCTTAGTATTAACTCTTTCTTCCGAGAAAGCTGTAAAATTTGGATCATTGTTCATAAGAATCTGGCATAATCGCGGTCATAGAAAACTATGGATAAACTTCTCAGCTCATGTTCTCGTGCGAGATATCAATTTTAACACTATAATTTAAAAACAATAAGGCAGTTACTTGAACTATTTATTTCACATGACAACACTATCTCTATTATTCGAATTTATAAATCTGGAAATCAGATCTACCCTTTGGAGTTTGATAATAAATCAGTGCGCTTCACTAGATTTGCCTTTTTATCTTGTGCAAAATTTCCCCCATTGCTGCAGTAGTTGCAATTATTATTACACTTATTTTTCATTTTACAAAGTTTCTGTTATGGCATTAAGTATTATATGAAACAAGCTTTAAAGAATGCGTCATAGTTTTACAGAGGGAAGAGCTGCTTGGATAATACCTATGGGTGACATAGTTCAGTATCGTAGGACTGGAGAAGAATCGTTATTTTAAATACTTATATTATTTACTTCATCTGTGTTGTTTTTACTAAGTACCTCTTGAAAGGTAATAAATTTGTCTCTGTGAGCTTGCTGTGATGTGCAGCCATTAACGATCCGCTGTTAATATAATGATTAACGCCGTTAATATAATGATCAGACTATGTTTTCAAATGTCTCCACAGACATCATGGATTCAGTGACAGCACTAGGACAGGACGTGTGGGTCAGGCTTACTGAGCAAGGCATTCCTCTGACTTGTATGCCTCGTCTAGTGCTTGCAAAATTTGTATGTTTCATCTAGTTTCTTCTTATCTGTGGGGAGTATGCGTATGTAACTCAGTACCAGCACAACTGATAAACTCTTAGTAAGCTGTGCAGTGCATAAACGGTATTAAACTATAGCAAACTTTGGCCTTCTGCATTCAATTATTTAGTGTTTGTTTATGTACCTTATGTGCAGCGTTTTATATGTATTTATATGACTTATGTTTTATGTCTTTATATATATACTTTATATGTATTTACATTTATACTTATATTTATAATTATTTATATTGATATTTCATGCCTAATGATCCATATTTCATATTTTGATATTAAAACACGTTTCTTGCAATCTCTGTGTCTAAAATACGTAGCCATCATATCGCCCTCTAGCCTTTGTATGGCCATGTAACTTAAATTCTTCAATAAACTCTGGATAGTGGAGGACGAGGAGCATACAGATGTTTACCTCTATGACACATCAGGTGCTCTTATCCTCCGTCACCTGTAATATTTTTAATAAATGTGATTATTTAAATTTAACAATGAATGTAACGGCAGTAAATCAATTTTTAATATCATTTGTATGAAGTTGTATTTAATGTTGCTTTGTGTAGTAAATGTGGAGTAGTTTACATTTCTTAGATTTGTGAAAATAAAACGTGGAATCATCTTAATTATATGCTTAATTCTTTCTAACTGTGTGCTTGAAATTTTACTTTGAGTTTTAATGCTTCCCATCAGAAAAACTTAAATAATCTGTGATTATGTTGAAAGCCATAGCTTCATATCAAGGAAAAAAGGGTCCCAATTTTAGATTGCTAAACAACAGTAGCAGCCAATTGATACAAATTGTTATTCTTCATATTTGTATGCCCCAATTTACTAGTTACAGTTTCTCACATTTGTGTAGCACATTTTAAAACTATTTAAAGAAGGCAATAAATATTTGAAAAATTAAAATTGCAAAAAATATAAACTAATTCACATTTTCACAAAAGGAAACATTTTAGCAAACCAATTACAGTAATAAAATTTAGTTTTTAACAATAAAATTAAAGGTTAAAAGAAAAGCGAGAACAGTTAATAAGGTAAATTTAATTCATCATTCCTTCGTTTGAAACACCAATAATAAAAATTCAGTTTTGCAGTTCATAATAGCAATTCTGAGGCAGATTTCCAAAGAGAAATACCAAGTTCTGTATACACTGAAATAATAGAATTTAATAGCATCATTATGTAAGCTAAAATAATAAGTTTAAAATGTATGGGAAATATAACTTTTCAAATTTATTTCAAATTTACTTGAAGTTCCTTCAGTATTTTTAATTAAAAGCTTAATTTCTATCTATTTTTAAAGTATTTAACGCAAATAGAAATTACCTCGTAGTAAAATCATAAAATGTGTTAACATGTGCAGTGCTTAGAACGTGATTTCAGAATACGAATATCGGGGTTTTAGACAGAAGGATATGTATGTATATAATGGAAACACTAAAATATTTAGAAGGAAAAAAGTTAATTATGTATATTACAAGACGTTAAAACATAAAATTTAAAAACTTTTAATTTAATTTAATTAATGGTATTTGTTCGAAGGACCTATATATAACGGAAACATTAATATAAAAAAATTAATTACAAGGCAATATACAATATTACAAGGCATTGAAACAAAATTTAAAAAACCTTTAGTTAATTAAATTAAATTTAATCGATTGCTTTGGGTTGAAAAATTAGAAAGAAATGCTGATTTAATTTTTTGCAAAGGTTTGAATTTGAATCAGGTATTGAATTTCGTTAAAAATTATCATGTTTGGGAGAAATTCCATTTCAACAAATGGTTAAATTTCAACAAAATCCCCCCCCACACGAAATTCAGGGCTGGTTACGCCCCTGTACTAGCACCTTAATATAACCTGATGAGGGGAATTACACTGAAAGCTGAAATCAAATTTCCGTGATGGGAAGTCACGGAACTTTGCCTAATAATAATTTGTAAGAATTCTATAAATGTAACTTTTACTGTATCTTGGTTTTGGGTGTAGAGGTGGCTCCATCTCCTGTGTTTAAAGCAAAGTATTTGTCTGCTTACACAACAAATTTTGGCAAAATGTAGAAACTATAGAAAACACATTTTGAGTTACTGATGTCCTAACATACTTGAGACAAAAAATTTCAAACAAATTAGGAACTTTAAACTTATTGCTTTAGAAAACATCTTTAACAAAAACATAAATGCAATTTTAATAAACTGTAGTTTCAAAAATACCGTCTTTCATTTTTAAAAAAATCAATAAAAATTTTTTAAAAAAAGGGTTTTTAAATCCTTTCGATGAATTCTTCCAATTCCGTTTTAATACCATTAACAAGTTTTTCTAAAATGTTATAGAAAAAAAAAATTATACTAAAAAGTAAAACACTATATTTGAGGAAACAGGATGTTGATTTCAGATGTGGAAACCCAGTGTAGATAGAAACATTGTTTAAAGCAGAAAAGTGGCTATCTGAAGAGCAATAGATAACAAAAAAAAAGGGGGGGGGAGGGGAAGAGAGAGAGAGAGAAAGAAAATAAAAGGGACTTACTTTCGAAATCGAGTTAGTTAAAAATCACTTAGAAAAATCAGTAGATCAATGTAAAAACAGAACTGAATGCATTTAAAAATTTTTAAATACCTGCATATGCTGTATATACCAGCATTTGTAGAGTTTTAGGGCTGTTTCCTATGGCAGATGTTTTGTGTAAAAACACATACAGCTTTGTATATTTTCAAGCTTTCGCTCTCGTACTAGGAGAGACAAGGTGTGTAAATGAGATTGATTTTTAAAATGTTTTTATTCAATTTAAATTGCATTCTCTCATTCTCTTTTTCAAAGTAATTGCCTTAGGAAGCAACAAAGTTTATGCGACAATTTCCACACTCTACGTAGCATGCTATAATGACTCCCTGTCCATCGAGAAAAAAAATTAAGCATGCTTTTTGACATTCGACTTGCTTATTCTTTTCTTTCTTTTTTAATCTTATTGAGTTCGAAGAGAGTCATTCTTGACTCTGGCATTTCGTTTCTGGGTCGTACTCGAATGCCCAAGCGTCGTCACCAGTAATGAAATGTTCTAGAAAATGAGGATCATTTTCATTCCACCAGAAAAAATCAAAGCACTTGTTCCTCCTGTTTTTCTTTTTTTTTTCCCGCGAAAGGTTTTTCGAAACAATCTTCTCATACATTTTCTTCACTCCCAATTCCTTTGTCAAAATCTGATGAATGTGGTGTTATTCACTTTTCTGGTTATTCTGACTGTCAGGCTACGATCAGAACTCACACGATCGTAGATTCTGGCAAAATGTTCTTCAATTCTTGCAATTACAAACCTTCTCCTGTGAGGTTCATCTTCTATCGATTCCCTTCATTCTGAAAGTGCCTTAAACCCCTGAAAACTTAGGCCTTTGATAAAACATTATCTCCATAGGCCCGTTGAAGCTTTACAAAAGTTTTTAAGTAAAATCTGAGTGCCCAATATTGGTCGAAATTGATATTACTCATTTTTAGAGCGCACTAGGGTAAAAAAAAGCAGTTTAGGGAGAATAATCTTGCAAACAACAACATGACGCTAAAAAGTTTAAATTTATACTGGCTGTGTATTGGATTTTTCCTCAGCTTGCCCGCCAGATGAGAAGCCCATAGTGCTGCCAGATCGAAGGTTAAGCTTCCAAATTCATACTTTATTCACACACCTAGCATGTTACACTATCTTTTTTATTCTGATATTTGTTGACTTTGGCATAAAACAAATTTTGTAGTCTTCTTAACATTAAGCTTTCTAAATAAGCTGCTTATGCATGATTTCGCTCTGAGTTAACGTCCCTTTCCTTAATTAAGATTTGTAAATTTCATATTAGAAATGCCTTAAAAGAAATAAAGTTTTTCTTTACAGTTGGGATTAGTATGTGTAGGTTTTAAGTTGGAATTAAAGAAGCTACTTTTCTTGTACTCTGAGAAGTTCTCAAGATTTTATTGAAAATTAAATTAAAAAAAACTCTGCTTAGTCAATGTAATTTGCACTTTCTGGCGGTCATAGACGATATAATGGTTAGCGTTGCTGTTTACCGTCCCGTTTGGCCCAGGCTCAAATTGCAGAGAAAGGTTGGATGTTCGCAAACTATCTCGTGTACTTTCTGTTAGGGAAAAAGTGGTGGGAGACCCTTGGACTTGTCCCCAGACGGATTCTCCTTCAAAAGCCGGACGGAACTGAGCAAAGTATACTGTCACTTATAAGGTGCTCAAGACCTATGTCAAAGATACAGGCAATGTTGCTCTCCTTATCTCGAAAAGATTCGTGGACTCAATGTAATTGTTAGAGAAGTGAGATAAGTCAACAACAACTTTCCACTTCTAGTGGTCGCCAGCGAGTGAATGGTTTACGAGTGAGCTAATTACAAATGAAGTGCACGAGCGATGAAGGTCTCGTAAAGCCTTCGAGTATCGTTATTTTCATCAGGAGTTGGACGCCAACTAGGTGAAAGGCTGCATAAAATTTCCTAAAGATTTAACTTTTGTTAGAATTCGAAAACTCTTCTTTTACACGGGGTTGTTTATTTATTTATTTTTTGTATTTCATTCAGGAATTCTTTAATTTTTTACGCGATTTCTGAAAATTCCTTTTCTCATATTTTATAATCTTTTGCAAACAAAATCATATTTTTTTCATAGAAAACCGAGTAAAAATGAAGAACAGAAAATAGAACCACTTGAAAATAGAAATGTCAAGTCATATTTATCCTATATTGATTATTAATATTATGGTTTTGTAAAGCATTTAACTTTCATAGTTAATTACTGAAAAAATGTTTTTCTAGCTTTTACACTGAAGCGCAGTCGAGATAATTATGAAGAAATATTTCTGAAGAAAGATTTATACAAAGGAACAAAAGAATTTTTTACAAAGTTGCGAGACGTCGTGTTTTCTGCTGTAGTCAAAATTACCTACCTAGCTGCCTATATAAAGGATAAAAAATCTGTGTAAAACTTTAAATCTCGAACAAAATGAAAAGAAGTTATATTTCTTTTATAACTTTTCTTTGAGCTGATAAGGTAACTAAAGACATAACGTGTCTTGAAAACTGACATTAATTTGGGGAAAAAAATAAAAATAAAGTGAAATATGGTAGATATACTCGCAAATAATTTTGTTCTCAAAATTTCAAGTGATATTTATCCTATATTGATTATTAATATTATGGTTTTGTAAAGCATTTAACTTTCATAGTTAATTACTGAAAAAATTTTTTTCTAGCTTTTACACTGAAGCGCAGTCGAGATATTTATGTTAATAAGGAATATAAAAACTTTTATATGACGCGTACATTTTATGCTTGCTTTAAATTAGATGAAAATGTTTTCTGGTATAAAACGTTAAGCGAAATAAATAAAAGGTTGAGAAAAGTTTCATTGTATATTCAATAAAATAAATGAAAATATAAATAATAATAACAAGGCAAAGATGAAATAAAAGTCTCCAAGATTCCTTTAAAATTCTTTAGCTTGAAGTTGCTAAACCTATTTCAAAAGAAATTACATTTTTATATGCTTGTGGGGGTTTTACTTATTTAATTCAGTGTTCAATCTTTGAACCCCCACAAACACTAATAAGCGAATAATCGCTTAAGCGTGTGAATAGAGACGTAAGACTTAAGAAGGGTTAACTACCCTTTATTTCTCAGAGCAAATACAATCAGTTCCTAACTCGGAACGTACAGCAAAGCCTCCACTTGGCCTTGAACTTAAATAATTATGAAATTAAACTAAACTAAGCTTAACTAAAGCTAACTGAAAGATATAGCCGAAGCTATCAAGATTCTAAGTAGTTGGCCCCTAAATCTTCGGTCGGCTAAGAAAAAAGTCGGCGAAGCCAAATAAGGGCCTAAAGTAAGGCCGAACATAGAAATAGCTTAGAGAGACGTAGCCAAAAGGCAAAAGCGCGCTAATCAGGAACTCAGGCTCTCTCTCGAAGTCTGTGAAACATCGACTTAAATACTACTCTTTACTCATTTGCATTAACTGCGTTTCTGAAAATGCATTCTGGTGGGAAATTGTAAGCTGAAACTAGAAAGATAGGATAGATGCATAAACTTAAAATAACTGTTAATAAAATTAGGATAAACCTTACATGCTTACCTGAAATAGTACTGCAAAACAATAATACAAGTAAATTATTTACATTTAAGATGAGTACCAAATACTGTAGCAACAGCAACAACTTTGAATTTTCCAAAACTTTCAAGAACATTTCAAAAAATTATTTCAGTGGCTTTCTTTAGGGAGAGAGTAGTTTTTTAAATTATTATTTGTTTATAGATTTTGTTTATTGCTTTAATAAAACCTCATGAATGACCAATATTCTGAAGTTAAGACGCAAGAGAAACACGCCGAGGTGGAAAATAAGACAGGCAAATCGACAACTTTGTATTCGGCTTAGATTTTGTAAAGTTCCAATCGATTTCGAGGACAAAATGGGTCAACCTTCATCAGGAGCAAAAAATTCTGCAAAAGCGAGAAAAAAAAGAATGTCTATCATATTTATACTCACAGACCAGTAGAAGAGCCTATAGCGCCATCTATCGGCAGAAATAGTAACGAAAAATGAAGGGTTAAGTTAGTAGAATTTTGAAGGCATTAGGCAAAACTGGATTGGAATTGAAGTCATTGACTAAACAGGTTAAATTTTTGTGAATGCGAAAAGCTTCAAGAAAATCCAATTCCTTAATAGAATCAGCTTTCTGGTTAATTTTAGCAGAACCAAAATCAAAATTGCGATTGAATTTCCAACTATGATTAGCTATTGAAGATTTGTTAATTTCGTCTTTTCGGACATAGGATTCATGTTCTTTTATGCGAAACTTTAATGCTCTTTTCGTTTGGCCAATATAACTTAAGCCACACTGACACAATATGCTATAAATTCCCCAAGAATTAAAGTCAGAAGTAGAATCTTTAAGAGCCGAACCTCAGATTTTATTTATAGGCCAGAAAACAACTTGAAAATTAAACTTGTGTAAAATCCGTGCAATTTCGTAACTGATAAAAGGATGAAATGAAAGCACAACAAGGTTACTAATGTTATTTCTGGCATCAGATTGTGTTTTAAGATGGCACGATGAGAACTTTCGAACAGCTTTATCAATGACTACGGGAGAAAATCCTCGGTTACGGGCAACAGATCTTAAATAATTGTGTTCCTTAACAAGAAGAGATTCTAAGGAGCAAACTTTGAGAGCTCGAAATACATAATAGTAAAAAGAAGCCATTTTTTGCTTAGCCGAGTGACATGACTTAACTTGGGGAGGTTAACAAACAGAAAAGGGTTTACGCTAAACAGTTGTGCTGAAATTAGGTCCATTGAGGAACACTAATAATATTAATAAGAATATCAAAGAAAGGCAGTAGTAACAAAATGGGGTTTCTGCATCAGCGGAGCTGCGGGGCCAATGACGTCATACAGAGGGCGGGGCCAAAGGGCAACGTCATCGATGACATCACACCGAGGTGGCGTAGCCAATGACATCACAAGTAGAGCTGAGTTGTTCTAGGCTGTTGGTTGAGTTGTAGACATCCTGCTTTTCATTCAAATTTTGTTTTTCAAAATTGGCAACAGATATCAAGCGAATTTTTTTTTGCATCTTAATTTTAGCGCTCATGCTGCCCTTTATGGAGGAAAAAGAGAACTGAGTATTTTAGGAATATATTTTTAAAGTCAGACGTTAAATCCATTCAATCCGCATCTCTGGAAACAATGTAAAAGAAAAAAAATATAAAAGGGAGTTCCATCTAATGACAATTCATCATATCATGAAAATGAAATTGCATAATGATTTTTTTATTTTATTATTCTACTTATCTTTATTCTGATACTTTTTTTCTTTCTAGTTTTCCCTCAACTTTTAATTTTAAATTATACATGTCCTGTTTATAATAGCCTATTTGTTTTCTGTAATATTTTTTAATTACTTTAAGTTTCTAATTTGTATTATTATGATTTAAATTTTGGACATTTTTTTTCTTGCATTTCATAATTTCCACTATACTCTGAATTTTAACTTACATGTTATGTTATACGAACTTCCCATACAAGCTGTTTATTTGTTACTTTATTTAATTTTTGATGCAGTTTCGAACTTTTTTTTAACTCT
>KK120590.1:599286-623550 GCA_000611955.2 Stegodyphus mimosarum | reverse complement strand
TCCTTAGTTTACATTTCATAGTTCTAAATAACTTATTTGTTGTACTGCTTTTATTTGCGTCTCATCATTTATAATTCTAGTTTTTTATCCCATTTTAGACATTAACACAATTTTTAACAATTTGAATTATTTTTAATTTTCTGAGTATTCAAATATTCCCGCATAATTTTCAATATATACTTGTTATATTCTCGGAACATAATTGATTATCTACCTGATTTGATTTGACTTAGATTTGCTCAGAAATTTGTATTCACAAGTTTAGAGTTTAATATCATTTATATCTAAATGTGAGTATTTCTCTCTTCTATAGTTTTAAGGACTTCAAAAGTTTTTAACATCATGTTTAGTTTTAAATCCCGATTACTTTTAAGTGTATTTATAATTTTCTCTTTTAATTTTACAAGCATATTCACAGTTTCGTTCACGCTTACCAAAATATTTCTTACATCTTCTGGTATTTAGTCCGCGTCATACTTCAGCACTTCGGACTAATTTACACCACTCGTACCATTATTTTTCCATTTTGCACCAATTGCATCTATGTCCACATTCATGGGAAACGTTTAAGGGAAACTACTAATTTTTTGCATCATGTGCACAAAGAAATTCTTAAACCCAACGGTTTCAGTATTATATCAAATTATTCTTTCCAAATGTGAATTATTAGTGTTCTTTGATTTTCCTCTGTTGCATCTTTTTTAATTTTAAAATCTTACTTTTATTTCTAACATACCTTTCTTTGAATTGCTTTTTCTTTAATTCTACTGCACAACCTTAACTTGTTTATTCAAATTTCATACAACGCCATCGTAATTCACAATCGAACCACAATGTCTTTCACTTACATTATATTTCATAATACTACAATTTTCCTTAATTGACAAAAAGCGAATATTTAATTATTAGTCATTTCCAAATAGAAGTAGTATATTTTTCACAAGCATTACCTTCTTCTATTCAAAACACCCCTTAACCTATAACTGATTTAGACATACATACGACACTCTTATTATATGGTGCTCATTTGTAAACATCTTTCAACATTTCAGTTTTTTAAAACTTCTTTCGCAAGTACATCAATACCATGAGAAAATACACTTGACACTTTTACTCAATTTAAAGGCTACATACTGTTATAAGAGTCTTTGTAGTTAAATTTATAACACAGATAAACACATTTTGTGCTAAATATGCGTAAACACTTAGAATATTACATTTAATACAATGTAAGACATGAATTTCATTCATAATATGGATTTTCTATTAATTTATTTGACTATACACTAATAGAAAATTTTTATTTTAAAAGTTCAGCTTTTATCGAAATAGAAATAAAAACCACGCTACACCTGCTGTTTTTAAGAAAAGGAACTTGGATATACTTTTGGAAATGTAAACGATTCTATAATTTTCCTTCCATAACGTTGATTTTCATTAGTTTACTAATTTAAATAATTCTCTTATTAGCTAATATATTTTCTTATGAACGAAAGACTGTCAAAAACATGACACAGTATAACTCTTACCTTTACCAGCATACACACATTACCTATTGAACCGAAGAAAGACAACATTACAGACTGAACCAAAGAAAGACACAGATATTTTACACCTCAATCTACGTTAAATTTTTTAAATAAATATTTAAACTTTCATACATTCCCGAATACAAATGAAAACTAAATAGATATTGTTATATTTGCATATACTAGATAAAATACTTTAAAAATTTTCTGAATGATATTGGAAGTAATGTTTAGAATTTCATAAAAGTGAGCATTCACTATGTTAATACAAGTATCGTCAGTTATTTACATTAATCAATGTAATATCAACATTCAATACATGTACTATACGCATACATATTTAAAGTTTAACAGTCTTACTTTTATTACAGCTGAATAACTAACTATTGAGAGAAAGAGGTCCATATCTTACGGTATTTACAACAAACAACAATTTTACGAACAAATTTTCACAAGATCCACATTGAGCCACGTTTATTAAATTCGTCAAAGCTCTCTTATTTCTCCATTTTCACAGTCACGGCTGATTTAAAGCTAACTAATGAATACCATTTCAGACATCGATATATATCTACATCAGAAGTCAATTTTTTTACTAGTTGCAATTTCATATATTCAAGAAGCACATCTAAGTCTTGATCATTCTCTATGTTCTAGAAAATCGATTCAGTTGAGAACATACCGTTAAATCTTGTGATTTCAGTAGACTTACATGCATTAACGGTGTCAACGTTTCTTCGTTTTTGCAAGATTTGTGTCAAACCATGTTGCATTCGAAAGTGATGTAACAGATCACTTTTTCTTTTAAATATTTGTGAACTTGGATGCAATTTCTAAAAAGAGAAGTATCATGCTGTTTCAAAACACCAGGATCAGAAATTTTTTTTGACAGCTACTACATTTAAAAGAAGTTTCATAAGATTTCATGTGTCTCTTCAAATTCTTTTCAGTTGAGAAAATATTCGAACATTCAATACAATGTCTATTATGTAAAGTTTCGTGTTGTTTTAAATTGTCAAACTCACTAAATGTTTTTTAACATGATTAATACTTAAAAGTAACTTTATAAGTTTTTTATGATAATATGAGTTTATTTTTACCCATATGAACGAAACAAATGAAACCTTCTTCTTATCATATGAGAGTGAAGAAATCTTTTCGTTAATGTGGTTTTAGATAATTCCTACTATTTAAGAAAGCTACGTACTTCTATTTGATTTAGAATTGTCACTGGATGATAAAGCGAATATGATAGATTTAACTGACGCAGAGTTAAATTTGAAATTTAACGAAGAATTTTATTCACGAAATGAAGGTGATATTTTGTTAGAAGAACTTTTAAACTATGAACTTAAAAATATTAATATTCAAATTAATGAAAATCAGTATACTCCAAGAAGAAAAGTTCTTGGAATTGGTGATGAAGGAATCAGTTACGAATTCTCTGGAACGAGTATTCGTGCAGAACCTTGGACGCAGTCTCTTCTAAATGTTAAAGGAGACGTTGAAGCAGTGGCAGGCAAAAAATATAATTCTGTCTTATTGAACTACTATCCTGACGGACTTTCTAAAATATCTATGCATATAGAAAAAGAAGCTTGTCTTGAACCTGAATATGATATACCTATCATCAGTTTAGGTGCAAAACGTCGAATAATATTTTCAGACTAACTTTTACATCACGTATCGTGGACTTAAATCATCGATCACTTATGGTGATAAACCCACCAACGAATCAATTTTGGATGCATGAAACACCGTCGCAACCTGAAGTTCAAGAGCCTAGAATTAGTCTCACGTTTCGCAGCATAAACATTTCGAAAATTAAAAAACGACAATTGGAGGAAGATGAGGAGGAACTTCCAGAGGATGACTGGCTTGTCAACTATATGAAATCTGCTCAAGAAAATATCTTCATGCCCGATAATCAAGAAAATGAAAAGAAAAATTTTAAGTTGATAATGCAGTGAACGCTTGGTTGGGGATATTTTGTATCTCTCATTCAGTTCGAAAACGGAGTGAACATTCATCTACGTGAATTTTTAAAAAAAAAAAAAAAAAAAAAAAAAAAAAAAAAAAAAAAAAAAAAAAAAAAAAAAAAAACTTGTGTCCTACTGTCCTACTACACACGGTGTTCTTATGAGTCCTCCTACATGGCAAGAATTTTCTTCAATAATATTTAAGTTCAACCTTGTGCATACAAGTGCCAGTCTCATTTGCAATAATTAGTTAACAGTGTTCAACAAAGAAGGTGAGTGCATTTTACAACAAGTTTTTAAATATGATGAACATTCCTTTAAACTAAAACCTAATTATTTACAATTAGACTATGATATTTTAAAAAGACTGAAAGAAATTATTCCAGATGTGTCAAATACTTTAAAATAAGTGTATTTTTGAAGTTATTTTACCCTTGCAAATCAGATGTGAAAACAATTGATCGGATGAAACAAATGAAAATGATGAACCTTTCAAAGAACTTATAAACTCTATCAAAACTGAATTAAATTCAGTGATTAAAAATCTATTCAAATGTGAGGGATGTATTATAGATCATCCTTCACAAACAACACATGAATGTATTATGATAAATGTTGATGACAGAATTAAATATATTGGTGAAAATGTACTTTTATGTATAAACTTTAAAATGTAAGAGAATCTTTAAGGCAAAAAAATATTATTCACCTATTTCATGATATTGTTTTTGAATCTAAATGTTATCAAGATTACAAAAATGCTTTGATATAAATACAGCTATTTTATGTAAGTTTCTGCGTTTGGTTGATGATATGATTCTTTTTTTATTTTCTTGTATTTTTTAATAGAAATACATTGAAATATTTATTTTAATTTAAAAGCAAACATGTATATCAAATGTATGTAAATGGACATTCCTCTTAACTTGGTATCAATTAATGAAAGGAAAATTTAAGTATATTTTAAATTATAAAACAGAAACTTGTTCCTTGGAATATAAATAAATGTGTTTAAATGGAAAAGCTTCTTGATGAAATGAATGTATCGTTATTTTTTACATCAATTTTTTAAGCTTTAATATGTTTCCAGTGCAGCATATGTTTCAGGCGATTCAATTGTGTTGAACATTTAAGAGTTTAAGAAGCATCTCTGAAATGTTACATGTGCGACTTATTTGCCAGCTTTCCTGAAAACGAGTGATCTAAAGAAACACTTGAAATCTCATGAAAGAATCTTCAGGTGTAGTCTATGTCCTAAGAAATTTAGTGAAGTTGATAGTTTGAAAAGTCACGAAGCTTCTAGTTTTAGAATTTGTAGTGAATAATCACAAGTTCTTTTCATGTAAAATGGATATGAAAGTTTATAAAGTTACTTTTAAGTATTAATCATGTTAAAAAATATTTAATGAGTTTGACAATTTAAAACAACATGAAACTTTACATGTTAGACATTGTATTGAATGTTCGAACATTTTTTCAACTAAAAAGAATTTGAAGAGACTCATGAAACGTTTTTTAAATGTAGTAGATGTCAAAAAAAAATTAGTTGAAGAAATGTTCGAAAATGAAGCAGCTGGCGTTATCTGGAATTGTGGAGTTAATTGTTTTAGGAAAGTTTTACTGTATAATCAGTTGATTTAGGTATAGTAATGTTTACGTGGATATGAATTCTGCATAATTGAAAGGTTTTACAAGACACTTAAAACCAAAGCTTTTCAAATCATGAGTCTTGTATGGGCATTGTTTTAGCATTACTTTCAAATATAGTTAGAGTAATATTTAAGCATTATTTTCTTTCATTAGTTATACTGCAGAAATGCTCGTTACAGATTTCTGCATTAAATTTATCTGGTTGTATAGATATTAACGTAAAAACTGTTTGTAAACAAATGAAACTATATCTGCTTAATTGCGATGACAGTAATTTTAACTGTGTGTGTAAGGCTGTGTAGAAGATTTATTTATATTGCTAAATGCTGCACTAATGAATTTCATTTGGCAGTCTAAATACAGGAAATGCTCAGCACAAAGTGGTATTTTTATAGTTTATAATCTACGGTCAATAGCAATAGCTATCTTTTCAGTACTTTAATAAATTTTACTATTTAGAAATTTTACAGTTCAAAATAATATTTCTACACAGTTTTTAAAGTATTTTTTCTGCAATAGACTTGTAAATAACATATCCCGAAAACACCGACTTAAATTTATTCCAATAATGCATCGCTTTAATTAAATTTATGTTCCTTGGAGATGATATACGAAACATCTTTTGTAATAATAAATTATATATATATACAGTATGAAAGTTAATTATTAAGCATTTTTACGTCGAGAACTACATGCTATATAAATACCTATTGTGTTACAGATTTTATTTATATAAAGTCTGTGGAAGATTATACAACACTAAAAGCGAGATACAGAATAAGATATTATACGCTATGAGATATTTCCTCAATTTCCGAACTGTAGGTTGAGAATCGGTATTTGTTGAGTCTTGTAATTTTTTTAAAGTTTGTTTTGTTACAATATAATTTATTGCATTTTGGGTATTATTAAGTTTATTATATTCTTATATTGAGATTTGATTTATATTCTGACAGATACAGGTAACGTTCAAAGTACTTCTATGTGTATGTGTGTCATAATAAGCTGCAAGGTGTTGCTGTCAGTGGTAAGCGAGTTTTGAGGAGATAGCAAGTATGCTAAATTTAAACTCTTTGTTAAATTTCTAATAATCAAGTCCCTTATTCTTTTCGCTTGCTTGTTTACTTAATATTTTTATTTGCAATAGTGTTTCTCTGCCTGAAAATTAGGGTTTGGTCTAGTTTGGTGTAAATCTGCTTTAGTGCATTGTAGGTAACTTAAAATTTAAGCAGATGCTAGAAAGTACCATCCTTTGGCAATACATTTCTCTTTAGGTGCCAAATTGTTAAACAAGCTGATGTGATTAAACTCCACTGTTTAATTTCCCAATTAAAGAACTCAAATACAGTGTAATACATATATATGCAATGAGATACAGTATTATGTGTACATATTTATAATCAAATCAATAATATATAAATAATCAAAGTCATGATTCGCAACCATCAAATATGTATATATATATACGCAGTCCAGTCACATTATATTATCTTTCTATTATTTTCAAAATTAGATAAAGGAAGTTTAAAATTTTGTAAAGAGAATTTATAGAAATATTTTTGAATGCACTGGTGTGCAAAAATTAAGGACGAAGTCGAAAAATTAGCATATCAGCTGAACGAAGAGGCAGAGCGGACAGAAAGACCAATCAGGAGATTAAGTAAGGTGATGTACGGTAGCACATGCGCAGATATGCAGGTAGACGTAATGGGGGAGTGTCTGAGTAGTATAAAGCATGTTGTCGGTGTAAGATCAGTATTTCTGGCAAAGAGATTGCACGCCGTATAGCAGTCAAAATCACACCGAGTTGCTGCCTCAGCGAGAAATGGCGAATAATCAATCTGTTAGACGACATCTGGATGCTTTTACTCGAGGTCGAATCATTGGGAAGTTGGAAGAAGGCCGCAGTGTGACAAGTGTGGCTGCAGATTTCGGAATCGCTCACAGCATCGTTTCACGACTTCGGAGACAATTTCAAACTACAGGAACAGCTATCCGGGGGTTTAGTAGTGGTCGTCCACGTGGAACCACACCCCAGACGTTGCCTTACAGGCCAGAAGAAACAGACGGCAGACAGCGGGAGAAATCACTAGACACACGACACAGGCAACTGGACAACCGATATCGCGTTTTACCGTGGCCAGAAGACTGCACGGTGGTGGTCTGTTTGCACGACGCCCTGTACGGTGTGTACCTCTAACGCCTGCCCATCGGAGAAGGCGTTCTCTGTGGTGCCAGGAACACTAGAATTGGAGAGACAATGAATGGGGACGAGTACTCTTTACAGATGAGAGCAGATTTAGTCTGAGTTGCGATTCTAGACACATACACATCTGGACAGAGCGGGGAACACGCAATAACCCGTTCAACATCATCAAAAGGGACTGTTTTAGAGGTCGCGGAGTTCTCGTTCGAGCAGACATAATGCTTGGTAGCCGGACCGACCTTCATATCTCCCAAGGAGGTTCGTCACCTGGGACCGCTATTGTAACGAGGTTCTTCTTCCTTACATGCGTCTTTTCACAAGGGCTATGGGTCCTCAGTTCCTCTTCATGGACGACAACGCTCCACCTCATCGCACAGTTACTGTCGAAGAGCTGTTGGAGAGTGAAGATATTGAACACATGGATTGGTCGGCAAGGTCTCTGGATCTAAATCCCGTCAAGCATGTACGGAACTTACTAGGGAGACCCGTGGCAGCACGTAACTTATCGCCAGTAACGATTCCGAAACTGCGATTGGTGCTACAAGAGGAACGAGCAGCAGTGTCTCAACAGCTCATCAACAACCACATATCCAGCGTGCACAAATGATGTGAAACCTGCCTGGCAGGCAGGGGAGATCATATCCCCTATTAAAGACCGGATGTTTTTTGTTGGACACCCATCACAGGGATGTTTCGGCCTTCAGTCGCATTGCGCTCCATGCTACTTTTTCAATAAAGCTTCTTTTTATCCCTCTGATTTCTATTTTAGTAAGTGTTGCTTACATTACTCATGTCCTTACGTATTGGGGATCTGACGGTACTAAATGTGTTGATTTGGAAAGCTTTTGTACAAAGTTATATTGAAAAAACCGTCTCGTCCTTAATTTTTGCACACCAGTGTATGTATGGATACTCCACTATGGTATAATTCTATTGGTTTTGTTTATGGGTTTTTGTCTACTGTTTTGTGCAGTGATTTTCCCAATGGGTACCTGTATTAGTCTGTAGATTTTTGTGTATTGTGATTTGTGTACAAATCTCTGTAAAAGCTGCTTACAGGGATTTGGCCTATGGATATCCGCATAGGTCTGAGTTTTTGTCTACTGATTTTTATGTGGAACAGACCTACGGAATATCCATTTTTTAATGGAGATTTGGCCTATGGATACGCATAAAATTCTGCTTTCTGGCTATGGGTTTTTACAGGGATTTTGTTTATAGTACCTATATGTTCCACAGGTTTCTGTTTATGTGTTTTTACGGGGCTTTGGCCTACTGGTACCCGTACAGCTGTACGGGTTTCCTTCTATGGGTATGTGCGGGGATTTGGCCTACTGGTACCAGTACAGCTGTACGGGTTTCTTTCTGCCGGTTTTACGGGGATTTGACCTACGGGTACCAGTACAGCTTTACGATTTTTTACGGGGATTTGGCTTACGGGTACCCGTACAGTTGTACGGGTTTCAGTCTATGGGTTTTTACGGGGATTTGGCGTACGGGTACCCGCAGAACTGTACGGGTACCGGTAGGCCAATTTCCCGTAAAAATTTTTTTATGGGTTTCTATGGCGCATTTTTAGCAGGGAAGTTAAGGTTATGTGTTAGAATTAAAAGAAAAAGCAATTCAAAGAAAGGTATGTTAGAATTAAAAGTAAGATTTTAAAGTTTAAAAAGATGCAACAAAGAAAAATCATAGAACACTAATAACTCACATTTGGAAATCATAATTTGGATATGATACTGAAACAGTTGGTTTTAAGAATTTCTTTGCGCGCATGATTAAAAAAATTGGCAGTTTCCCTTTAACGTTTCCCATGAATATGGACATAGATGCAATTATCGCAGAAAAAGATAAAATTAGCACTGTGGATCTGAAACAGGAAAAAATAATGGTACGAGTGCTGTAAATTAATCCGAAATACTGAAATATGACGCAGACTAAATACCAGAAGATGTAAGAAATATTTTGGAATGCGTGGATAAAACTGTGAATATGCTTGTGAAATTAAAAAAGAAAATTATAAATACACTTAAAAGTAATCGGTATTTAAAACTAAACATGATATTAAAAACTTTTGAAGCCCTTAAAACTATAGGAGAGAGAAATACTCACATTTAGATATAAATGATATTAAACTGTAAACTTGTGAATACAAATTTCTGAGCAAACCTAAGTGAAATCAAATCAGGTAGATAATTAATTATGTTCGGAGAATATAGCAAGTATATATTGAAAATTATGCGGGAATATCTGAATATCTGAATACTCAGTAAATAAAAAAATTTCGAATTGTTGAAAAATGTGTTAATGACTAAAATGGAATAAAACATTAGAATTATAAATGATAAGACGCAAATAAAAACAATGCAACAAATAAGTTAAACTAGAACTACGAAATGTAAACTAAGGACGGAAATCATATACATAAGAAAAGTATTTACCAGTTATACACTTAAATTTTAAAAATATATATATATATATTGGGCAGTGTAAGGAAGATGGAGTTAAAAAAAATTGGAAACTGCATCTAAAATTAAGGAAATAAACAAATAAACAGCTTGTATGGGAATTTAGTTTAACATTACATGTAAGTTAAAATTCAGAGAATAGTGAAATTATGATAGACATGGAAAAAAAAATAACCTGGAAAATTTAAATCATAATATTACAAATTCGAAACGTAAAGTATTAAAAACTATTACAGCAAACAAATACGTTATTATAAACAGGAAATGTAATAAATAATTTAAAATTCAAAGTTCAGGGAAAACTAGAAAGAGTAAAAGTATGATAATAAAATTAAGTAGAATAATAAACTAAAAAAATTATTATGTAATTTCATTTTCATGACATGATGAATTGTCATTAGATGGAAATCCCTTTTATATTTTTTCTTTTACATTGTTTCCAGAGATGCGGATTGAATGGATTTAACGTCAGACTTTAAAAATATATTCTTTAAAAATAAATACATATTTAAAAATAGTTAGTAGAAAGAAATTAAATGTTATTAAATATGCTGATTCTAACATGCAAGCTAGACTAGAACAAGGGCTTTCTAGTATTATATTTCGCCTTTCGCATGTGGCTGGCACTGTTTGACCGCAGCAAACATATTCCAAACGCCAAGAAAATGGTAGATGACTGCAATTTTACATGTTGAAACTTTTTATTGTCGATTTTCAAATATTTCAAAAACAACTTGAATAGATATTTCAATAGTTCACCAAGATCAAACAAGTGGTTCTATTTCTAGATGTAGGGCTTCCTTTATTTTGAATAACAAATTATTTTAAGTTTGATACCTTTCCTAAACTCCTCAACTTCCCCTCGCATTTTCTCGTCAGGATGTAAATTTAAAGTTAAGTGAAGTGAGGATTTGAACGGATGAATCTCTGAGTTTATTCAGAGCGTGTTTTCGTTAGCCAGCACACGTTTCGTTTCTCATTTCGCTGTTACGCTAGTACGCCCCTTGACCATTTCGAATAACCGTCACGCCTGTTAGGTTTGTGAGTCAACCTAAGTTAGCCGTAACTTAACGTGCTAACACAGCACTATTTTATTTAGACTTGAATTGATTTATGTTAGAACGTTTAAGTTTCACCGCAAGTGATCGGTGTTATTGTTAAGCACGAAGTATGTGCCTTTCTGTTCTGAATTGAAATAATAAAAGGGTTATTTTCACCGTTCTTCTGTGCTGGTATTTAATTCACGCCTGTGTGAGAATTCGCCAGGTTTTTTGTAGGATCTAGTGTAGTTTATGTGGAAAAGAAGAGACAGATCTTACAATATATGTCTGTTTACTTAGTAAATAAGTACAACAGAAAAAGTTGCAGCCGCGGGTAGATAGTATTGAATTGTACATCTATAAGGTATTTCTTCCGCCTTCTTAGCATACCTTCGGAGTGTAATGGCCAGCACACCCGGCGCGTGTTCGAGAGGCCCGTGGTTGGAGTCACGGCGAAGGCATTGCTCATTTTTCAGCTCTCCTGCTTTCAAAAAATACCTATTGTCTCCACACATTTTGCTAAAAATACAACATTTTTAAGTCAGTTACTATTAGTTTTTGATGATATTTCAATTACATGGTTTTACAAGACTACTAAACTTCCTTGCATCAAGAGCATCAAATTTTTAGAATTATTCCCATAATCAGAGTTTACTTTTACAGGTTGTTGGTGAAAATAAGAGCAACTCTCCTATTTCAGTGCCTGAAGACTATAGTTTTATCTTTATATAAAAAAGGCCCATGCGTAGACTTCTAAACTAACTTAAGGGAACTTTTTAAGAAGCCTGTTTAAGAGAAAGGTAAAAAAATTAGAATTGAACCAGTTTTCAACTATATATCAGTTCGCTACGTCAGGAGAAAAATTTGACTACAGATTAGAAAGCAAATGACTTGCGGGAAATAATTTTGCCTTAAGCCAATTCTTAACCTTTTCTCGGAGACTACGAAGTAAATTATAATTTTATAGTTGCATTTTCGATTTTATTTCAGAAAATGTAACTTGAAACAGTCAAACTCGACTACATTATTCATATTACTTGTTTTGACGAAACATGCATTTGAAGCATTGGGTCGGTACATAAGTCGATGCCGTTCTTCATTGGGTTGGCAAAACTGCATTGTGAAGACTTCGTTTTTCGTTACTCAATTGTTCCTCTTCAGTTTGGTATTTGATTATTGAGAACAGGAGCATGTATAAAAGATGCTATTAACAGCTCTCTTTAGCCATTTCCAAGGCTAATGAGTACGGAGTGTGAAATAAAGAAAAATGAACACTTCTGACACATTTACCACCCTTTCTGATTACCATCTTTTCCGGTCTCTCTTTAATAACACTCAGGGACAAACGTTTTATGATGAAGCTTCTCTTAGCAACTGGCTAACATATTTCTTTAACTCAAAATCCAGGAGTTCTACAGGACAGGCACTGAACTCCTGCAGGTGGTTATAGACTAAGCTGATGATTAGATCACTGAGTGAACGAGTGAGTGATTATTGATACATGATGCAGTATATCAGTGTCTTGTTATTGTGTATTGTATAGTTTTGTAGTGTATTATAGTGTATTTTGTACTAAAATTGTAAAAACGGCAACCCAATGAAGAACGGCCCAGTCTTACGCATCGACCTAAGACAGGTCAAAAATTAATGCACAGTCTTCTACAACTTGGTAATGGTAATCACCAGATAAACTGATATTTTTAAAAGAAGTTTTTCTTTACCATCTAACAGAATTTTTATATCCTGTTGTTGCAAGTAAGCCGCCATGGATGATCAACGTGACACCCTATTACCTCATGGTGTAATGATCGAATTTCTATACGGATCGGGGGCGGGAAGTCAACAACATCGATCCAAATTAAGCTGTTGTTAGTTTATGGGGACAATACAATGCAGCGAAATAATTTAAGTCTTATAGCTTCAGAGGTTTTGGCGTGGTTACTACAACATCCAGGTAGTAGACTATCAACCATCACAACCGATGAAAACTATCAGACTCATCTCACCACACTGAAAAAATTTATCTAAAGGGACAGATGTTTCACCTCGAGGCTAATCATGGAGCACACAGGTATGGCAAAAAGGAACGTGCTAGCGCTAATCCACCGATTAAGATACAGAAAAATTTGTGCTTTCAGCGTTACAGTGCACGCATGACAAGGGAGGTAATGCTAATGAGAAAGAGCGTGTGTGATGACCCTCTGCAAAGTTTCTTCTGAGATTGTCCAAAATGCTTTAGTGGCGTCATCACGTGTGATAAAACTTGGCTGTTTCATTTCGAATCTGAGAGTAAAAGGCAGTCGATGGAATTGAAGTGCATTCGAGTCATGGATACAAGACGACTATAGTGCAGTAAAGAAAATGGATCATTCATTGACTGATATTTTAGGGAAGCAAAGGATCACTGCTTGTATCAACAAAATTTCATTTCTCTAATGCTTACCATTAACGAGCTACAGAAGACTGTGCATTACTTTTTGGCCAAACTTGGTACATTAGTTGAATGTTGATGATGTGAAGGATCGTTACTGAAAACAGTAAATTATAAAATTATTTTGTGTAATTGCAGTAAAACTGTGCAATTTTTGTAAAAAAATAAAAAATGACATTTTATTAAAAATATTTGAGGTTTGACGGTAGCAGATTTTGTTTAAAGTTGAAGATGAAAATAGTTTTACATGTTTTTACACCTTTTTGTTCTTATTCCGTAAAACAGACCAAGTACAAAGGGGAAAGCTTATCAAAAGATTAGTATATTTAATTTAAAGTGGAGACGTTTTTTGAATTTCTTGGATAGTAAATGTTCAGTATGATATACATTACAAAAATTATATTTATCAGATGGCTCAGATATATATGTTTTTCTCAAAGTACAGTCATTTGTATGTAACTAAGAGCAAATGTGTAGGAAAATGAAATATGTTAACAGAAGATAGAAACAACGAATCTGTTAAAAAGAAAAACTACATGCAAATGCATCTTCTAAATGTAAATTCAAAATGTGCAACAAGTAACAGAACTAAATCATTTACTAAATACTGTCTAATGGTTGCAGCCTCCCGTAAAAGCGGTGAAAACTTGGGCTCCGTCACTCCAGTGTTCTTCGGAATAGTCTACTTCAGAGCCTTCGTATGTAAAAAAGAATAGTAGAATGCATAATGTTTATAGAACATACAGTTTAAAAGATAAGATCGTTTAAGCTATGCATTCTACAAGCTTTTAAGCTACATATCTTCTTTGCTTAATTGATTATTTATTCTCTTGGGCAGATGACTCTTGTTCACATTGGAAATGCTGTAAAAGAATTATTTCAGCAACACAAAATGAAGCAAAAGGCTTATTCAAATTGAGATAAATATCATATCTCTGGTGTAAAATGAGGAATATATATCTTTCACGAAACGGGGAAAAGCGAACAAAAAGAAAAAAGAAAACAGAACTTCGATCGATAAGCGATGCAGATAAATTGAAATATGCGAAAACCGCCGCAATTATTGCTAGTGTGTTTCTCTTTCCTCCGACTTATTCCTTATATGCAGGCAATGAAGAAATACTTCTCCTCAGAATTGGAGGTGAGGAAAGAGTAGCTTCTCTTTTCGCGTAAATGCTGAAAGCTCCTTGGAGTTCTTTTAATTCACTTCTTTTTTAAGCTCTTTCGGGGGAAAAATATTCTGGCCGTTAGCTCTAAGAATGACAACCCAAACAGTGGCTGAGGAACGAATCGACATTGGAGGGGGGTGTAAGAAGCGCGTGGATACAAAAGATTGGGGGGAAAGGAGGGGAGAAGCCTGATTGCTCTGAATAGAGAGACGAGCGTACAAGAGTAATTATACGAACTCAGGGCTTTGGGAGGAGGGAGCGGGTGGTGGAAAAACACGCGCCTTAATTGTTTAAGTCGAGATTAAACGTGAGCTACGAGGGCTGTTCGCCTTGTAGCGGTGGCCCATCAAATATTCATCAGCTGCTATCTCCCGCCGCGCATGCGTCTCAGCTACGTATCTCGTTGCTATGACGACGAAGCTTCCCTTCCGTCTCATCTGGGGATTCTTTTCAATATTCGCTTCTCTATTCATCCTGATTGGCTGAGTGTGATAAGTGTGTAAAAGTTCACGTGATGGATAATAGCGAATATTGAAGCAGCAATTCGCGTTAACTGATATGCGCCGGCTGTCAGATAACAGAGTGATTAAGTTATCTTCAATTGGAAGATCGGACAACTTATACTCGTCTTCCTACAGTGTCTAGTAAGCACATGCTTTTTACACCAGAACGCTCGTTTCAAAAGATCTGTTATTGTTATTATTTCTCATAAAACAGAGGCCTGCAAGAATTTTTTTGTATACTTTATTAAAGAATCATTTGAAAGCTACTTCCGAAATGGTATCTTCAACATATTCTAAGAGAAGTAATATATTTAAATGTCAAATACATTTTAAGTTTGCCTTATAACTCACGATTAGTCCCAGAGGCTCTATTTATATAAAGATAAGGCTGTTATTTCGAACAGGAAGGGAAAGGAGAATACCGAAAATTGAAATGGTTTCGTTATAACAAGACTTAGCCTTCATAAGCTAGCTTCTTCACAAGCTTCATAAGGTTCAATATTAAACCTTATTTGATGAGTAATTTATTAAAATTCCTGTTATGTACTTTGTACTAAACTTGTTGTAATACAATATTTTTTTACTTCTGTACTACCTACTAGCATATAACACTTTCTATTTGAGAAATGCCCGATATAAAATTTTCTGTCTCTCTACGAGGCTTATCTTCTGCCTTTTGCAGTATACGAAAAATGGAAGGGCAAGACTTTTTTGCTCCTGATGCAGATGCAACACAAATAACAGATGCACATAAATTAAGCATTGAAATTTACTTTTATGAAAATGTTGTTATTTAAAACTAATAATTATTTTGTATTAATGCATTAATAGGAACTTTGTTTCAATATAATGGGTTAAATATCCAATTTATATTCAATATTCCTTAGCTAAATTTTAACTTCCATAACATATCTTATAGCATGGTGAAATTTTTTTGTCACCTTATGACACATATGTGATGAATTTTCCTGTTTTTGTCCATGATCTAAAATAGGCTGTGTAAGGGCTTAAAAGTACGGAGTCAATCTCAGAACGTAAGGAATTAATAAGGGACTCAACTAGGGATGTCGAAAATGTATTATTACAGCATACCATTCTGTGTGCGATTTCTTAATACTTTATTAATGAGCAAAAATATTCAAATCATAATTCTTACTAACGATCTAAATATTCAACTGATTTTTAATCATGCATCTTAAAACTGGGGTGACGAAAAAGTGATTACAGCATAAGATATATGATGATTTGCTATTGTCGTTTGGGACTTAAATATACCTTTTGTTGCAGTACTTCACAACTAGAAAAATATTGTAAATTAATAATTATCAGTTTCCATATTGTAAGTTATTGGGATTAAAAGTTCATTTACTACGCCTAAAATTTCCTACACTTACATGCTAGTTCTTAAACTATATTATTTATAGTAAAGGTAAGTTTCTGATTACTAAACCTAGCATTTGCAAGAGAAAGAAAGCTAACGGAATGCAAATCCTTCGTAACGAATTATAAAAGAATAAAAATTCAGAGAGTTTAAACGGACATTTTAGTTATTCTTCTCAATTGCAATAAACTTAAATTTTTTAACGGAGCCCTTTTTAAAGCACTACAGTCAATTTTATGCATAGCTTTTTAAATTCAATTTAAAATTTTTCATGTTTTAAATTTGAAGAACTAGAACATGTATACTACCGAATACCTCATTGGCAAAATACTACACTAATCTTAAATTTTACATCATTGCTATGTAAGTACGTCACGTATGCTTACAGCAACAAGAGAAACAGTTTTACAGCTTTTTGTTAATCACTTAATCTGAGAGCATGATAAAAGTGTAGAACTAGACTGTTAACCTAACTTCTGAGACTCTTCCGAATATATGGAACTGCTTTTTTTCTGCAGTTTTCTGAAACAGAATAACAATTAAGGGGTTAAATGGCCTTTGAAATGTTTTCAGGGATATTTTTTCTAAACTATCTTGTTTACTAGAAGTTTAACTATAAACCTATGCACAGCCAGTTTCTATTTGCATCGTATTGCAGCAAAAACTCAGTGCAAGGAAACAGCGAATCAGATTTGGAGGCAATGATTAGAAAAAGAAAGTGATCGTCTCAGATAGAAATTGATATTGAAGAATTAAAATGAACATCCCGAAAAGATCAACGGATTCGACATCCTGCAGTAACGGCCTCATAATCGTAGCTGGCCACGTTCTGCCGGCGGTAATGAGAGATTTCAGTACTCCAACATCGTCGCAGATAATTTCTCATTTACTGGCAGAATCAGGCTGGCAGTCATTTTAACTTTGTTACTAACACCGAATAATCGGAAGAAATGGTTGCAGTTGCATCCCACCAGAACTGCAATATTATGCTGCTCAATGTTTATTTTAACTCTTTCTTAGTTACAATGGTCATTGAGTTAGTGTCTGCAGCAGATGGGCTTCCCGGACACACTTCCTAGCTAGCTTCCCTTTCAATACCCATCAATCTGCTGAGCCTCAACTCTGCCGCACATCTGCAGGAGCTCCACTCACTAATTTTCTTGTTTGTAGAGTAATTCGGGAGTGTAAGATCAAGAACAGGTGTCCAAGCTATTGTTTCCATTACTTTCACCAAGCAATTAATCAGTTTACGTAGAAACATCCGCAGAGGAATTGACAATTTTCAGGTAAAAATGCCGTATCATACGGTTAACAGTCAGAGGACGTTGAACGAAAGCAACAGACAACGTCTCTGCTTACGTTCCTGACCACCACCGTTACCATCCACTGCTTCAGGTAGATTAGTCTGCATTATATGTCTCTTTCACGGTGGTGGGATGTAAGAAACGGAAACCCTCAGCATCTTCAAATTCATTTCCTGTACAAAACCAAATACTGCACAGAGAGTATAAAGATTCAATAAATGATAATTCATCATAGATATGAATGGTAATTCATCATAACAGCAAGTCTCAGTTGACGGTAAGTATTAACCCAGAGAAACTTGGTATTACAGCAAAAGAGGTTCAGCCTGCCCTTTCGCATATATTACTAATGCGCTGCAAAGAAAAATAGAACTGCAAAAACTAGGAAGGCCAATGACGGAGAAAAAATGTCTGTGCGATTTTCTCATATTTAGAGACAGTCCAAAATAAGAAAACCTCTGCAGTTCTCATCTAAATAATTGCCGAAGATATCCCCAGAGCTTCAAAAACATCTCGCAATATGCTTCACAGGATATCATCAGCACATGAAATCAGTACCCAACTTAAAAGTCCAAGCTCAAATGGATCATTGATCCGGAGCTCACATAATTTAAGGAATTCCAGACAGTAAGTCGCATATATCTCGGTTATGAATCTTAAACTTTTAGGACGTGTAACGCATCACAAGTGTAAGTTATTTTCCCCTGCTTACTTCTTGCCTTTGGGTCTAATTAATTAGAAGCACATCCAGCTAGCGATTGGGAAATTCGGAGTTTGAATCCACGCGACAATATTGTACAATTTTAAGCCTCTTGTTCCAAAATCAAATGTCTGATGCCTACAACGCCTATAACGTATGCCTCAGATTCAGCTGTCAAGAGTTGGGTATGTTAACCTGAGCTGTAGGAATATTCTGCTCTGTTAAAAGTGTGGTAAAGGACTTTCTATATAAGAATAAAATGCTGAGGAAGAAAATTGTACAAACTGCATATTTTCCTCTAAAAGGGCGCATTTTGACTTCTGTCACTAGCCAAATTCCCAAATATGCCCAATATACACAACATTTGTGAAGTAATTACCGACCAAAAAAGTATATTTGAATCTTCCAGAAACCCTTGTTCTATAGCATCCAGCAACTAAAATTTCTTCAATGAAGCCTTCCGTTATCGGAAGTTTCCCTCCGATAACCCTCTAAGGTCGAGGTTAAGCTTAAAGTCGACGTAGTTATTTTCTCAAAGCATTATGTCACTCATGGCATAATCCAAAGCTTCCCCACTTCCATTAGAGTCTGCCTTTTAAGGAATTCCCTCGGAGGCATTGTCTGCAATGGGCCACTGTACCAAAAGAGCTCGCACTGTATCATTCTCTAAGATACCCTTTTAGTATACCACGGCAGTTAATGTAAGTCTTCTTCCCCTCAGATGTTCAGCACAGCCTTTTGTATTGCAAATAAAATATAGGCCGCAAATTTGCATTTTCATCGAGGATTTTTATATTACAATTTACCAGAGGGGGGAGGACTGACAGGCTTCCTCAGTTTAAGAGCATGTTACTTCATACAGTCCGGTAATTTTGAATGAGAAGGATACTATACATATTTTTCTGACTACACGTGCGGACAGCAGGCCGGATGCTATGATTGCTACAACACATAAGAAACACTTGCATAACACTGGACATTTCTTGATATCCCATTTCCTAGTGACCCCAAGATTATTATTTGTACAGTACGTATTACCATTTAATGTCTCATTGAATGCCGCTTTGAAGCCTCTTACGGGAGACACATCCAAATTTGCTGATACACGAAGTAGCGCAGGCATCATCTCATAACGTCTGCTACACTGTGTAAAACCATAGTTGCTTAGATATTTCATAAACTGCCTTGAAATAATGTATAATTAGCGCCTTCAGATGTTTATTAATACAAGTCTCAGATCCAAGCCAAAGGCAGGTTCTTGGTAGTGCCAGAACTCAGCTGTATTAGAGCTTTCAAGCGCTGAGCACAGAGGATATAAAAACTGAGAAATTGTATGTTGGCATTTCGTCGAGCCAGGGCTCAATATAAGCGAGATACAAAAGTGGCTAACTAGACTCTTGGCGCAAGCGCTTCTCCCACACTTCTGAACAAGTGTGGAATGGCATTCAAAACAGCATATGACAAGGACTATTTTTATAACATATTATATATATCGCCAATACATGCTATAAAGTGTTTCAAACTTTGTTTGAAGATCTATCTTACCACATGAGGCAAAACTTCAGTCCACTACAGTAGATCCTTCTCAGACCCTCAGTTGTTGAAGTCATTTATGCAAGAGGATTCAAGACAGAACATAGTACTGACGGTAGGTTTTGATTATTTGCATAGATATTTGGTATTTATTTCATTCAGTGAGAGTGATTATGAAGGATCCGTTCAAATAATCTAGTTTTTCAAGCGGAGCTTACATCTCTGGATGCTGCAGTACACTGGTTATTAGACCATGCCTGAAATACCACGATATACAATGACTTATGATATCATCCGTTGAATTTTGCTGTTAAATCCTTCTCTTGACTGTCCTTCTTTGTCCTCTTTCTCAGTCCGCAAAAGAATCCATGGAAATGAATTGGTCAATGAGCTGCGAAATAAGAATCTAACCATACATGTGATGAGGAAATGCCGACTCTCCTTGCGCTATCTTAAGCGAGTTCTACAGGACTATATGCTCGAAAGACGCCAAGAGAAATGCTTCATCACTATCTCTGGTCAAAGGATGTTCGTGTTTTTTGCCAAAGTAGCAAAAGAACTACGAAACAACCACTTGTCCATAATCCAGTTCTTCTCTGGGCACGCCTAGTTGTTTGCCTACTTGCATCGTTTCTAATTCAGTAATAGGGACTTTTGCGTACGTGATAGGGAAGGAACTTCTGACCATTCTGTATCTAACTGTCTACAAACATCAAAACACCATTTCAAAATACAGACTCCACAATCCAATGCGAGCTTTTAATACTTAGCATAACATTACTGAATGCCATAAGATTTAACTCATTTCTTGTATTGTGCTATTGCTAATTCAGTTATGTTAAGCCTCCTGTAATCTTCTCCTCACACTTATACCCACAATTGCGTATCATAAGGCTTTTTCAGTTACTATAATGGCATACTGCTCTTTTATGTCTAGCGCTATTATGCATCACAAAGGAACTCATGTATACTCTCAATCTCTCTATATTTAGAACATTGTAACTTGTTTGTTAACCTCATGGCTGGAACATTTTTCTATGTCGTTTCCTTTCATATCTTCTGCCTTGTGCCCGATATGATTATAATGTTTTTTCATGACTGTTTTGATTTTGTTTCGCTTTGGTACTTAATTTTTCATATTACCGTATTCCCTCCCTTTTTTAAACTGATTTTATCGTCCGAAAATTGAGAAGGGAAAATTATGCGAGTAATTAAGTTTCCAAAGGACGCGGTTACAATAACAACATAACAAATGAAAGTAGTTATGGGCAAAATACTAGTAAATATCACAATATTACTTTTTTGAAAGAAACCTCAATTTCATTGAGAATACATAATCATATTAACAATGGAATACCTAACGAATATTGAGCCGAAATCTTACAGATAGGCACCTCATATGAATGAATTTTGACTGCAGTTCCCAAGAGGGATATCAGAGAAATGAAGAAGGGAAGGCGAACGAAAGACTCGGATTTCGAAAGATGGAGAACGCCAGCAGATGATAAGGCTGCAATGAACTGGTACGTAAGTAACAGAAGCAAGGTGAAATCACATGTTTGGAAAGTTTCGTAAGTGTAAGAACGCCTGTCACGTCCGGGTAGCTTAATGAAGAATTTGTGCAAAAGACATTTCAAATAATGAATTCAAGGGAGAAGGAAAGGGATGAAATGCTAGCATAAAATTGCAAATACAAATTCAATATAAGAAAAAAAAATAAAAATAATCAAGGGAATACAACTTACCAATAAATTAGTCCGCAGAGGGAGCAACTATGTACAATGCAGGAAGGGGAAATTTATGCAAATATTTAAAAAATTTCCAGGACCTAGCGCTAAAAAGCTAGGAGGGAAATACAAAAAGAAAGGCTATATTTTATTTTGATTATTACGTTCTCCGACATAAGCAAACACACAACCTTGAACAATCGCATTTTTATTACATTAATGCCACTGAAATCTTATTTTTATCATTTCTACATATAACAAATTTTGAACTTCGTTAGTACCTGTAACATGGTCAATCATTTATTAACTGTATAATAACGATGAGTCTTTAACGATTCACTTGTATTAGAGTTTCAAAACTTATCTTCCATTTATAAGGATATTAATGTATGAATTTTGTGGAAATGAGTCACATGAATGGAGGAAGACTTTAATATATTTTGTGAAAAAAATTTCTTTAAAAAAACTGTATCTACTATGTTATTCCATGTTTTTAAAAAAAGCTGTTCCGTAAGAGAAAATTATTTATGCCTGTGGCAATAGCAAAAAAAAATTCAGTTTGTTGTTTGGGAGATTATCTGCAAGATCTGCGTTTTTATTCTGGATTGTCTCTGGAATCAGCCATGCTTCTTGGCAGTAAGAATATGGGGAAGCGATAAGATAGGGGGACTCGAACTTGGACCCCTCGAATACGCGCCGAGTGTGCTAACGTTACAACAGAAGGCATGCAGAAAGGAGGAAGAAAATACATTATAAGGGATTTGAATTTTAGAGACAGAGAGAGTTTGTGGCATTCGCGGAGCGCAACTAGAATTTCACCAGCTCTATCTAAAAGTGACTATTCCAGCTTTTACATTCTCTCCCTAACCGAAACTTTACTCTTACGCGCCGATAAAAATTAATTGAACCAGTTTATAGTCTTAGACTCAGTCTTATAGTCTTAGACTTAGTGTAGTCTTAGACTACTTTATTAAGGTTTAAATTTAATTGAGTGTTATTGCTTAATTTACATCGCCACAAGAGGTGGTTTCTCTGTAGCACAAGTCATGTCTTTTATGCTAAAAGTCCAGATTAAATAAAAAGGTTATTTAAACCTTTTCAGGACTTTGTCATAGTGTTTCAGACGTAACGATAGCTCGCTTGTCTAGTAACGTTTACAGGACTTATCATAAACTTCCAGATCAGTAACAGCCTTATAAGTCACTTCCTAAAATGGGGACAAAAAATGTGAAATTTTGCTTGATAATAAGCATTGTAAAAGGATCAATTAGTTTTATTCTTAAAATATCCATGCATGTTTTACACATAAAGATACAAAAACTTTTGAGTTTAACTTATTAACCAATACTGAATGCTTCATTAACTGGAATTTTTGTAAGACAGTGATCATACTGAGAGTTAGATTCGGTTTAAATTGCTTTATCGAATTCTCCGTATTATTTTGAGAAACTGTGTAATTGGAAATGCTCATCTAGGATTACTATCTAAGGAAATAAAGTTTGTAGCTGAATAATATTTACAAAGTTAAATACGTAAAACAATAAAATGGGAATGCAAATGAAAGGACTCAAGCAGCTGATATCAGCGTATCTGTTATGCTCAATTAACTGAGACGAACAATAAGATAAAGACTTGCTATGCATATAGATATTATGTTGACTGCTTGATTACGTCAAATCACTAAAACTGACTCAGTATAAAAGTATAAATATGTTTTGTACTTCTTTTCTCCAAACGAAGACACAATCAGGAAAATGTTAAAATCGTCTTCGTCTAAAAAATATAAGGTATTAACTTTTCAAAATGAACTTGAAAAAGAATCAGGAGTCAGAAGTTCAAAAATGGCATTTTAGTGTCATTATTTTCATTAACAAATCTCCTTTGTGATGATGGCGTAAAGGAGACTGTTTTAAGCATTCCCCCACTTCTTAGATTTAGGAACATTAGTTGAGCAAATTCCACTTTATCGTCTCGCTCATTTTAACGCGCTCGATTAAAAATTCAGAGGGAAATATCTCATCAAACTACGACACAGAAACTTTGCCCGAGATTCAAGACAGAGAACGAGAGATTTGTGGAGTCGAAGAGGGGATGAAATTCTCTTCCAAGACCCTGGGGCCTTGCTCCCTGGATCTGCCTTCTAATGAAATTATCGGTAGCCTACGTTCTCCAACCCTCGTAATTCGCGGGGGAGAAGGGGTTCACTATTCTCCTTCCCTTCATCCGACAGAAAAGCAAACATGCGAAATAGTTGCGACGTTTGCGAGCACACAAAAGAGGGGAAGTTTATGTCAGGAAGGATATTATAAGCCCCGCTTATAAGGACCGCCGAACTTCAAACGTCATATTATGCCTCCATGTTTCAACTGTCATAGCTTTCTCTTCCTGAGTCGAGCAGAAAAAAAGTAAAATACCGATTCCCGTGGTGAAAGTTAAGGAAAAAAAGAATTTTTTTGGATAAATTTTTATTTCTTTACTCTTAAAAAATACTTATCGACAAATTATTAGTTCAGCCTTTTATCTACACTTAAAATAGCTTTTGTCCAAATCAAGTTTCGTGTTCGCAAGTTACATTGTGTACAATATAACTACATAACTATATATACATATATATACATATATATATACATAGTTATAATATAGT
>KK120590.1:518497-584262 GCA_000611955.2 Stegodyphus mimosarum | reverse complement strand
TGTAGTAAGAAATATCACGAATGTGTCTAACTCCGTCCCATTTTTAATGTAGGGAATGTATCTGAGGATCTCGTACATCTTTTCTACTACCACCAGCCTCTCCAGAGCACTTAACAGTATTTTAAATTCCTCCATACAAAGGTATATCAGAAGGAAAGGGTATGGTTAAGCATTTCCTAATTATTTTTTGCTAAGACATTCAATGTGTCTGGCCATCAGAACAGCTAATGACCGAATCCGTACTGCTACTAAATGTTAGGTTAATTGATTCAGGCAAAGCAACTTGGGGGCTATTTGCCTATAGGAAAGGATGTCTTCGTGGAGGACGTATTAAGGGAAAATGGCTCGTATCTGCATTACACATTGGGAAATCCACGAGAACTAACCGTGCAGCCATCCCAGATCGAATTATCAATTTTCACCGACGTTACCGCTCGGCCGTTGGTGACCCCTACTACTAAATGTTGAGCTAAAAGTGTAACTGAACCCAAATACTGTACGTAATTCTCCAGGCTATACGCAAGAAGGGAAACAAAATGTTAAATACGGATATTCTCTCCAGATGTCATAAATTAAATAATAACATAAAACAAAAAAATACTATTAATTTTGCTCCGATGAAGCCTAGAAAAATTGAATTATAAAACATTGTCTTGGAAATTGGGGTAATATCTTTCTTTTAATTTCGTTGCAATCTATAATTTTAATATGTTTTGACTGAAATACAAAAATATACTACTTAACCTTTTTTCTTTATAAATATTTTGCGTATTACATTTTGGATACAAAAAGCTAGGATTAAGAATTACTGCAAATTTTACTGTATTATGATTTAAAACAATTACATTTATTGAATGCGAAAGTATACAGGCATAGGTAACTTGTATAGGGGCGCGCATTGAAATACTTTGGCATGGCTCTGTTTAGATATGTAAAATAATGGAAACACGACACTTAAAATACCGGCTTTGTTGATTGCGGAGAAAAATGACAAGGTGTATATAAATTTGTTTGGACAAATATTTTGCTCACATTTTTATGAATTAAAGTTATATTTAACTTAATGATTTCCAAAAATATCTCGAAATGAAGATAAAAGGGATCAAGTGACAGAAGGCAAACTGTAGGTGTTCTTTTTGTTGATGTGTTAATGATATCGATTGCAAAGGCATTAGGGGTATCGGGAAGTTACTGTATTTAAAAATCACCATCCAGTGCACACGGCAGACCATCGTTTACGAGACACACCAGTGGAAGGAAAATGAAACATTGATAAAGACAGAAGGATATTAAAGAGAGTTATTACCTCAAAGAAGAGGACTTTGAGACAAATGTGTCTATTGAGGTTAACATGCAATTATAGAATCTACTCTAGACTCGAGAAAACGAAGGGTATTGAACAAGAAAAGTGCATACGACAGAATTACTATTACGAAACCATTTGAAGCAAATAGCAATAGAAGCAAGGTGGAACAGTGGTGCAAGGTACGGAGCATGGAATGCCGTTCAACGAAAGACTGTAATGCTGATTGTTTAATCGAACTTTACACTGTGTCTTGCCGCAAGAGGGATGTACGGATGAAGAATATCGGCAGAAACTAACAATATAAACAGTTTTCTTCTACTTTTAAAGGGATTTTACCTTTTGCTATCGTGTGTTTTATCAGATCCCATTATCATTTCGATGTAGAGAGTAAGTTAGCAATGATAATGTAACTATTCTGGGCAACTATTATAGACACATACTATAAGGTACTATAGAGACATACTATAAGGTATTTCTCCGGCCTTCTTCTCCTACCTTCGTGGTGTAGTGGTCAGCACGCTCGACGCGTAACCGACAGGTCCGTGGTTCGATTTCCGGCGAAGGCGTTGCTCATTTTTCACTCCTCCTGCTTCAAAATAACCTAATGTCTCTACAATACTTTTTCTTTTCAGCCAGGGAATGCATCTTTTAGGATAATAGTTAGCTTGTTCGTAGACCTGGAAATGTCTAGTTACGGTTGAGAAAAATGAAGACGAGGTTTCATAACCTCTCTAGTCCCCATAGTCACAGAACTTAAGTATCATGGGCCACTGTGATTTACGTTTACAAACGCAGTGAGATCCATTAATGCTCTTTAACATTTTTTAAGGAATTGGAAAAGTTACTCACAGGCTTCGTGAATTATAACAAAGAACATTAGAGATAACTGTCGAATGCGGGAAATGCTTTCGTGGAGGACTTTGCAAGGAAATTGGCTCGTATTCTCGTTATGCATAGGCAAAAATATGAAAATGCCTGTGTTGGGGGTGCCGTCTGCTGTGATTTGCCTTGGGCCAATTACCAGTGTTAAATATCCTCTCATTCGGTGAAGGGGTTTTTATCCGAAGAATGGTGCAACAAACCACTAAATAATATCTAGGAGTTGTATGTATCCGTTCCAAGAATGATTTAAATTATTTCAAACAAATTTTATCTGCATCATTTTAAGCGCTTAGTATTATATTTTTCAGATGTTTCCATTACTTTTACAACTCTTTTTGATCTTATATATATACATACATACATTTCTATCTCTCTCTGCATATATTGGTGTATGTATGTGTAATATAAAAAAGGATTTAAAAAGCAATAATAATATACAAGGTTTGTAAAAAGTAAACGCATGTTGATATATCGTATGAAACAGTCATTTGAGAAAGGAGGAAGAAATAATATTATCAGTCCCTGAGTGATGCAATAAAACACAAATCTATATATGATGAAAATAACACTATTTTTCGCTGAACTTCTTCATTTGTTTATTATTAACACACATCTTTACCGTGCAGATAAATTTAGGAGAATTTGCTGTACGAGGGCCCTCACAAAGACAGTAATAAACAACCTCCTCTTCCTTTATGGAGAAAACGTTTACAATTTGATATTATTCATAAAATTTGCATGCATTAGAATTGTCAGATACACAGGGCGAGAAGAGGGGAAAGAAACTTTGACCCCGCCATGTCTTGGGCAACCTGCCTGTAACCCTCTGCAATTTAAGAGACTAGAGGTAGTCCTCTCGGGGTTCTGATAAAAGTCCCTATCACGTGCTGCTGATGGCTGCCTCCTAGGAAAATCTCTTGATCACCCCTGGTGGCACGTGACTTGGAGTGCCTCTTCCGAGTTATGCGACAACATTACGGTCCCTCGAAAGGATACGAGACTGACAAGCGGCCAGCGGGATTTAACAAACGGAGGGGTGAACTATAAACTGAGCTTGGATTTTATGAATTAATTTTAAGGACTGAGAAACTTAAGAGTGTGTTTTGTGAATATTAGTTCAAATAAATAAGATGATCTGAAAACGTTATTTTCTTACTATGTAACAACAGAATTTCAGGTAGTCAGGTGAAACTAAAGTTTTCAGAAAGAAAATGAATTCTTGTTATTTTATCGCTTGTTGGGTTGGTGAAGAGATATCCGTGTTAAATTCTTGCTCTGTTGGCATTGGTTTTCAAAACTTTAATTTCTGATTTGTAAAAAGGTGCTAGTGAGTTACTAATTTAATTGAGATTTTTTGCTCACAAAGTATTATTTTTCTTTTATCTTTTCACCTTTTTTCTTTCTTTTCTTATCTTTTATTCCGATACGGATACGAAAATTATCTGGTAACGAAATAGGAAATTAGAGGATTATTTCCGTAATATTGAAAATAAATGCTCAGTATTCACATCTGAAATTTTAAGATAGATCATTAAAATCCTTGCTTTTTTTTGTTAAATCATAAAGCTTAATAGATTCGGGGCTTGCATTCAGTACACATTAGCAGTAAGACATAACATTGTTGGTCCGCATTTTTAAAAATTTTTTCTGCTTAAAAATTTTTTCTGCTTAAAAGTTGTTTTGTGTAATTTTAAATCCACAACATTATGTGTAAACTATTCAAAAATTTATTTTTTAGTTCATAACTTTCATAACAGCGTAGAATTTCATTTTCAGTTTGATATATATAACTGTATTATGAAGATTGTACTATTTACACATTCTAATCATACGGGTTCAAATGGTGAGGAATTTTGCGTTTTACAGATTAGATTAGATTAGTTATTTAGGATATAAAATGCAAAAACTGTTTTCCGAAGATAAGGGATGCCTTCAATGCGGAATTTCTGAGAGAAATTCAGGCTGCATTTTACTTTTCAAAAACAGGATGTAACTAGCCCACTAAGTAGTTGGGAAGTGAAAATTGGATGAACTAAGAGTATTTTGCGGCTATAGCCTCTCGACCGCTTGTGGGCCCATAGTTGAGAAATACAAAAAATATTATTTCACAGTATGGTACATATTAGAAACATGTCAAATATTTCACTTTAAGCTGACCTGTGCTTTGAGAAGCAGAATTCTGCTGAGCATCTCGTGAAACAATGAAGGAACCATACTATAGCTAGTAAGCAACAAAATTTAACGAGAAAGCAACATCCTAAATGAGTCACCCTTTGAATGCAACTTACATTTTTTCTAGCTCAACTATAATATTTTTGAGTAAGTTGATGTGTTATTAAGTAGCTTTTCATCAACTATTAAGTGAAATACCTTTCTTTTCAATTTGACAACGACCCCTTAATTGTAAAACTGGCACATCTGTTAGATGGAGATACCATCGACGCATGTAGCCATATTCCGCGCAGGCTGTTGTACCTCCAGTGCTTTGGTAATCGTAAATCAAGCAAAAAGGAACTCAATTTTTTTGCGATCATCTGTTAACCGATAAATAGTACATGATGACACCCGTGAGAAAATGACCCGAACCGGGACAGTGACGGACAGTCGCTTGCTTATCTTCACGTACAAATGAGATTACGTGAATAGTAATCTAGAATGGGTTAAGCTTTTCAATTATTTAGATCGTTGTCTTATTCCTCAGTTGCCTTCATAATTCATTAACATGGGCATGTTATGTTTTAACAAATAGTTCATAACAATCTTCGTAACTCTGTGTTAGTGTTTTCTATCGTATTGCAGAAAAATTGCAATTTTATTTAAGATTTTGCTAGATACTCATTAAATTTTCATAGCAAGCAACTAGGATTGTTTATAACAATCTTCATATTTATTTAAAAAAAGAAATGCATCAAGAAAAGAAGCTATTATCGTTCGTCCAGTCCTTTAAGATTATATTGACTAAAAAAAGTTAGATATGTTTTCTCTCTTAGGGGCTTTATTGTACCATAACGATAAAAGAAGAAACGGTTTTAAAGTAACTAAACCCTTTACGACTTGTAAATACCGTTTTTTAAATCCCTGTATCAAATAGGTTAAGTTTTAGGTATTTTGTGTTTTTGACACATTTGAACAAATTTTATGTGACAATAATATCTTATGAGGATAAGACATAGGAAGTGATTAAAAGATGGAATATTTTTTCTCATAGCAGTTTAATAGGGAATTTTAAAATTTACATTTAAAAGTCTTAGCCAGCTATGCAATAATTGTGAATGAGCGATATGAACCTTTCACATTATGAAAGGGATATGATTAACGGTACCTTTTTTTTTATTTGTATTCCTGAGACACCATTTTGCACGTTTATTTAGTTGCGTCGTTAAGTCAAAATATTGTCTCGAAATATAAGTCATTTGAAGAGGAATTTAAAATTAGTTAAGATATTGAAGTAAGATGTTTCCTTTTTTTCCCAACCAAAAGAGCACATCTGTGAAATAATTAGCTATAAACGTTTAATCTAATTCCTTATTAAGTAAAGGACTTTTATTCTGTCCATCAGAACTTACATATTATTTTGCTTCAATGTTTATTTTGAAGATTGGCGTATTATTCCGCTGTGTATAATCCGGTTTATTTACATATCTTAAAAGTGTGAAAGGGAGATCTCTCAGCTATTTTATATTAATGTAAGCAATGCAAAGTGAGTTATTTTAAAATAAAGGCCTTGATTGTTGGCATCTAAATAGAGGAACTCATAGTTTTCTTGAACCGGTAAATTGGTGAAATCGGAAATGATCTATCACACGATACATCTCATCCTCATCAGGATTAAAATATGGCAAAGGAATATAGTCTTCAGTGCGGAATGTTGTAAAGTTCTAAACTAATTGTTACATTCTACAGAATAACATTTTCTGATCCTAATCTTCAGAACGAATGCTTGTAGTTAAGTTTTGAATACTATCATGCTATCGCATGTTGAAGTGATAAAATCTATATACCAGAAGAATTTTAATAAATTAGGATGCTAAATCATTATTTCGATTTGTAATAACGCTAGTCTTCTCAGCAATATAAATATTCTATATTCAGGAAAATTAGAAAATTATGGCTGAGTTTCATTTTTATGCTATACTTTTATTTATACAGAATACTTTCTTGTTTCCGTAAACATTACAGTTTAATGCAGCATTATTGACAGAGGTTTATTAATTTTTGTTTCTCTGCAGCAGTACTATGCACGGTAAAGAAAAACTGTTCGAATGGAATATTAGTTTGAATTTTTTTTATTTGTTTTCATATTAAATTTTGATATCTCAATTCTACACAGATTTAGAAACATATGTATGTTTGTCAATGCAAGTAAATGTATCAAGATATTCATTTTATTGAAGTGCATGCTTTTAATCAAGTATTCTTTTTATATTTCCAAAAGTTCCTCAAGGTTGATGTGGAATACATTAGAACATAGGTTTGAATCCTCGTTCTTCATAACTTTGTTAAACGAAAAAAAGAAGCATAGTTCTCAAGAGACATGTAAAGTTTTCCTTTTATTAGAAATATTAATTCTTTATAAAATATTCGAAAACTAAACTTCTGAAAGTTATGTAGCATATCGCAATTAATACTTTACAGAAAATCTGATAACCCACAATAAAAGGACAGGATAAACGCGTTCAATGTGAATCATGATACTTCTTCGTCTTAGTGAAATGTAACGTGAATTATCTGAATCATGAAACAGAAAAAAATATTTCTCTTTTACCAAGTTATAAGTTCTGTAAACAGACTTTTATTATTATCTTAGGATATGAAACCGAGTTACTTTAAATAAAATAGCGCTATGAACAGTTTTGTACACTCTGTGTACATTAACGATGGCTACATAATTTCGATACTATAGAAATGAAATTTTCCTGCAATTCTTAATCCATACAACTGCACATCAGCATGATTTCGTTAAAGGTACGAATTTCTGCACCAGAAAATTACAAAGGGATTGTCGAATTTAAATATATCGCTACTGGCGTAGAGTTTATTAGTATGTGTACTTAAGGCCGTCGTTTCGTCGAATCGCGATCAAAGTTTACTGATTCGTATCTCGTTCATCAAGAGATTTTCTCATATATCCTTTGCTTACAAACAGAGAGAAATCCCAGATAGCTACCAGAAATGAATCCAAACAAAACAAGAAAAAAAAACAATCGGCATGTAGCTAGCCGCTTGTGGCAACACAAATAGGCTATAGATGAAGGGTGTAAATGCTTGGCTCCAGGGCCTTCGTTAGTATACCCGCCGCTCCTCGATTATTCATGAGCTCTTCGCTCCCCCTTGAGATCTTCTCGGAGCCATTCCATTGCATTCATTATGAAGGACTTGGGAATAAATAACGAGGTGCCTTGACGTCGACAGCATGCTTTTATGATGCGAGCGAAGGATGATGGAAGATTCTCTCTTGCTAGTCTGAGGGATGGAGGGATACAAGATGCAGAAAGCGGCGTTTCTCCTCAGGAGGAAAGGAAGTGTGTACTTGAGCAGAATACTATACATGAGAGGTCTCCAGAATGGCTTTTCTTTCGCAGTTAAGGATGCTGAGGTATTTTTATAGGTTGTTAGAGAGTTTTCGAGAAATTATGTAAAGATACATAACATAATGCACAATGGTGTCATTATCATCGGGTTGCTAGAGTATTAGACGATAAAAAATAATACAGACAAAGTATGATGCGATAATGGATCACACCTTTGGCTATTTCGATCTTTTTATTTTATATATCAGCCATTATATTGGCAATGCAAGTTTTTAAGAAATCCTTAAGTTGAATACCGCATATTTCCGTGTATAAGCTGAGAATGTTTGGAACTTTCTCTAAAGCTAAATTAAGGGATTCGGCTTATATACGGACCCGCGTATCTCGTAAAAACCTTTGGCACGTTTCCGTTAGCCAGGCACAAGCAATAAATTGCCAAATAAAGCACATTTTTATTTCTTTAGTTTATATTTATTAAATTTATCAAAAAAATTATATACGGGTTTTGAAATACAGGTAAATGTTTGAAGAAAAATGCACTCTCGGCTTATCCTCAGAAATATACAGTAATTTAAAATTAATTAGTTGATGTTACTACTGTGTGAAAGGTTTCATTATTAATATTTTAACAACTTTACAGAGATAAATTCATGTCTTTTTAAGAATGGAAAGACCCGATTTTATTTCTGAAACGACTAAAGCATAAATATCACAATGTAATTCCAGTGGAAGCAAATGCCTTCTAATTACGAGGATCTATAATGTAATTATAACAAATTAATGTAAATTATCTACATGTCGATGAAAAATGTAACCTTTAAGAGAGCCAATCATCATTAGAACTCCGTCGAGATGTATCACCATGAAATTAAATATTGTGCATCTTTAAAAAAGTTGATCAAAACATTCTAATCACCGTTTCTTTAAAGCTAATATAAGTCTAAACTACTACTACTTGGGTACTGAACTACTAATTCAAACAACCTTTAATTAATGCTAATAATAGCTACAATTTCAAATTTTAATTAATTCTAATAACAGTTGCCATTTACTCACTTTTCGTTTGCTTGCATTTTAGCCTAGCCTTATCACACGAGGCAGAAAACTAGTTCATCTATTCAGATTACCCGCTCTACTTTAATGAACTCTCGAAATTTTACTGAAAAAGATTTTTTTTTAAAATTTTATTCCAGCAAAAAATAACTGAAAATTTTTGCCTGTAAGCCACTTATTTTTATTCGGATTTACGTTTTTATGCAATAATTACATCGGCTCTGATTTGGTACTTGAATTTTCCCTTTCTTTTCGTATATATCAAATTTTTGAAATTACAATTGCCATCTAGTGAAACGCATTTATTTTGCGTATGCACTACAACACTTTTCGTTTAAAATCTAGAATATTTGCTGCTGAAAGTTGCGGAGTGGAGATATTAAACACATGCCCAGTTAAACGAATGGCTAAAATAAAACCTGATGAAAATCCGATGCCTTTAGAAGACAGGCGGTTTACTTAACAAAAATTTTTTAAAACAAAATTATTAACTCGAACAGAACTGCTTTCGCTATAATTCTTTATTTTTTTACTTATTCATGCAAATTTGTTTTAAAAAATGTTTTTTAATCCAGGATGTTCTCTTTTTAAAGAATTTAAGTTTAAATATCAGAAATCTCAGACAATTATTTAACTGTAATTTTTGCATCATACCCATTTTCATAAGATGTGAGACAAAAAAGTGTGCTAATCCTTTTTTCTCGCAGTATTAAAGCTTGCGAGAAATTCCATTTGGTCTTAAGAAAAGCAACGTAAAATATTATTTTCTCAAATAATGGCTTGCTATAAAAAAGATACATATTAAATTTAATCTTTAATCACTATAATTTTAGACTGCCAGTAGCCGAGTGCATAAGACTTTTACACACTGGCAGTTCAGTCTGCGCTCTTATCTCAATAAGCGTGTTGGTCATATATGCATTTTCGTGGCCTTTCTCATGCATAACACAAATGCAAATCAGTTTCCCTTAAAAATTATTCCACGAAGCCATTCCTTCCTATAGGTAGATAACCTTTGAGTACTTTGCTATATTCAACTAAACCAGACAATATCTTCATAATGCTATAAAAAGTAATAATTGCATTACAGCTTTGCTTATCAAACACCATTCGTAGTTTTAAATAAGCAATAATTTGTTTTATATAGTTCTGCGTTACTTTTTTGGGGAAAGTAATTATTAAGGATTTGACCGGAGAACTATGCAGGCAAATCTCTACACATTTTACTAGGTAGACCATTAAGTGGAAATCTGACGTGTACTTTGGTACAGGCTAGAAGTTACAGATTTTAATACAAACATTTGCAACACAAAATAAAAGTGTATGCACTCACAGAGAATTTTTACAACTGTTATACCTACAACATCGTACATAAATGATTCTATATAGGAATGAATGAATTTCATAGCATTCGTTTATTAAATGAATCTACTGAGACAATATTCTAATTCTGCATAATACGTATTTTTTGTAATGAATAAAAGAAAAAAAACGCTGTGAAGATTATTTGATTTATTTTCCATTTTTTTGACAAAGTATATTTATAAGGTATATCTCCCACATCCTTAGCGTGCCTTCGTGGTGTAATGGTCAGCACACTGAGCCGGTATTTCAGAGGTCCGTGGTTCGATCCCCGGCGAAGGCATTGCATATTTTTCATGTCTCCTGCTTCGTAAAAACCTAATGTCTCTATAGTGGCGCCCGAACTGAAAAAAAGGTGGTGGATGATGATTCTCCACCACCGCGATTTGGCGACTAGGTCCCCTAAAACCCTAGTCGCCCTTTAAAAAGGGGAGTATATAAGGTATATCTCCCTCATTCTTAGCGTGACTTCGTGGTGTAATGGTCAGCACACTGAGCCGGTATTTCAGAGGTCCGTGGTTCGATTCCCGGCGAAGGCCGATGCTAATTTTTTATGACTCCTGCTTCGAAAAAAACCTAATGTCTCTACATATTTACCGAAAACAAAGGTAAATTCTTTCCTACTTTCACTAAAATATTCTTATGTTCAACAGCGGCCGAACGGTAAAACCGCTGAACACTGACAGTTCGATCCGGGTCCAGGTTCCAATGAATAAGCTAGTTATATGGGAGTTTTCGTAGTTTTCCCCATATGTAAAGTGAATACGAGTCAGTTTCCCTTAAAGCGTGTTTCACGATGACATCCCTCTTCTTAAGCATGTAGCTTTCGAATGGCTTATTATCTTATTATTTTATTACCCAGTTTATTATCTTTTTATTTATGTGGTTTTACATGTAATTAAGTTTGCACTTATTCCTTTTTGTATATTATATCACTGCTAAAATTTTGTGCTCAAGAGATTAAATTATTCTTTTATAATATGCTATGCATAATATATCACAGCAAAAATTCACTTCTGCACTCTGCTTATAATGCATCTTAGGTTGTAGAGATATTAGGTTATTTCGAAGCAGGAGTCATGAGAAATGAGCAGTGCCCTCGCCGGGACTCGAACCGCGGACCTCTCGAATACGCGCTGAGCGTTCTGACCACTACACTACTAAGGCATGCTAAGAAGGCGGGAGAAATACCTTATCCCCTTTCAAAGGGCGATTGGGGATTAGGGGACCAAATCGCCAAATCCTGGTGGCTTAGAATCATCATCCATCACCTTTTTTAGTTCGGGCGCCACTGTAGATTTACTAGGTATTTTTGAAGCAGGAGAAGAGAGAAATGAGCAATGTCCTCCCCGACTCGAATCACGGACCGTTAGGTATACGCACCGAGCGTGCTGACCACTACACCACGTGAAGCGGGTGAAATGTTTTATGAAATAACATTAAAATACCAATAAAGCTAAAAGATAAAAGTGATGCATTCTATCTCAAGAAACTAGTAAGCAACAGAGTATTGTCTCCTGAACTAGTCTGTTGAGAAATATTCCGACTACTTTTAAAGCGTTTAGGCCTGGGAAACTGCGTCAAGTTTTCAAACATTTTATTATTTAGCATTTTGAAATTCTGTAATTGATTAGCAATGAAATCTAGAAAGTGTTGGAGGCTATATTTAATCTATTTTGCTTTGCAAAAGACATAATCAGTATACAATAACAAGAGTAAATTACTCACTTAACTTTATATTCAACAAGGAAGAAAGAAGGAAGAAATTTTCCAAAAACATTGAGTAAGAGTTCTAGCATTTCTTTATTCTGGTTTTTCTCTTTACGTGAGCTTTTTATTTCAAAAAGAACTTTCATGTTCTCTTAGACTTCCTACTAGAATTGCTAAAGATCTGCCAGTAACACTTTCAGAGATTTAATTTGAACGATGTTCATTCGCATGCACATAAGCGGATATTCAGTAACATCTGTAGCCGAGGAGTTAATTCAAGTAAACGGCTCGGGTTTCAGGTTGAACGGAATTACTAAGTGTGTAGTGTAAATTGAGCAACATTCTTTTCAAATGACCTTTAACAAAGCATTTCTCAAAACCTTTTCCATAATTAACTGCCTAACTTTCTGAATAATGCTAAGAAAATCAAATTTGTAGCCTTAATGAGTGCAAAGTTCTGATTCCTCAGCCAAATTGCTCATTTAAAATTATGTTTTTTCCATTTAAATTCTGAACAGTTTTGAAAATACTCTGTTTAAATAATATACCATATGATCCTAATTTACTTGCGACGCATTATAGCTCTAGAGTAGGATTAAAGTTTGAGATACAAAATAATTTCAGTTTGGAATAAAAATATCGCCTAGGATAAGAGAAACGTCACCTAAAACCTAAAATACTTCAAATTTTCAAAAGATTTCATTTCGACAAAACGAAGACAAATACTGCTTTTAGGTGAAAATGAAACTGCAATTTTTTAGATTAATTAAGCAAGAATTTGCGACCTAACGCGCTTTTACAAGCGTTTTCATCCCACCAGCAAGAGAGCCGGAAAGACGCTGAACATCGTCAGTTTGACCCGAGGTTCGAATCTCGTGAACGGGCTGGCTACATGGGCGTTTCCGTGATTTTCCCATGTGTAACATGTATACGAGCCAGTTTCCCTAAGAAAGCTCTCCACGAAAGCATCCCTTCCCTTAGGCACATAGCCTCGACGGCTTTGCCATAATTAAATAAACCAAACCAAACCAAGACTTTTTACAGCAATAAGAATAATCAAACACCTAGTTTCAATAATATATATAATTACAGAAATAGATCACTTATGTTTACTTGAACGTTTTCAAGACTTCTGAGGAGTTCTTAAAATTTTAAAAATATGAAATTTGAAATAACAGAATATTACTTCATTTGTACGAAAATTTAGCAACGTTCAAAGATTTGTTCTGGCAACTGTAAGAATACATTTCTTTGTGGATAAATACACTCACGTTTGTGAAAATTGCAACACCAAGAAGGAATCGTCATAATTGAATGCAATTTAATACACAGTTGAGTGGTAGTGGTACAAATAAATGATTAAATGTTCAAAGCAAACAAACAAGAACAAGAGATCAGAATCAGTATTTTGTGTGGCCACCACGCGCCGCAATAAGTGCTGCTACACGACGTGGCATGGAGTCAAACAAAGTTTGAATGTCTGACTGAGGAAGAGCATTCCATATCGTTTGTACGCGTACCCAAAGTTCGTCTGCAGACGCAACAGGACGAGGATCACGAGCAAGACGCCGACCAATGACATCCCACACATGTTCAATTGGCGACATATCCGGGGAACACGCAGGCCAAGGAAGAAGCTGTACCTGCTGCGCTGCAAAGAAGGATTTAACAATCCGAGCAGTATGAGGGCGGGCATTGTCCTGTTGAAATACAGCGCCTGGCAAGCTTTGAAGGAAGGGAACAGCTTCGGGCTGTAGAACTTCACGGATATACCGGTTGCTGTTCAGATTGCCCACAATTCGTAGCAATTGAGATCGTCTATGATATGCTATGGCGCCCCAGACCATAACTCCGGGTGTTCGTCCACTGTGGCGTTCGATAATGCACTCCGGAAGGTGGCGTTCACCGGCATAGCGTCTGACACGAATGCGGCCATCATGGTACCACAAATTAAAGCGGGATTCGTCAGAAAACACGACATGCTGCCAATCAGCACGCCAGTCTCTATGCTGATTGGCCCATTGTAGCCGCAGGCGGCGATGGTCGTGCGTTAGGGGGATCCTGTATAAAGGAGTCCGTGCGCGCAGTCCACACTGCAGCAGACGTCTACGAATTGATGAAGCACACAATGAAACACCTGTAGCTATTGACCACAGTGCTGCCAATTGTCTAGAGGAAGCTGTACGGTCCGTCCGCGCCATGCGGACCAGGTGTCTATCATCGCGAGCTGACGTCACATTTCGGGGTCCACTCCCGGATTTCCGAGTTGTCCGACACTCGTCCGTCCACTGCTTCCAAACGCGCATCACTGTGCTGCTGTTACGCTGCACACGAGAGGCTACTGCACGATACGACAATCCAGCTTCACGAAGGCCGATGATTCTCCCTCGTTCAAACTCTGTAAGTTGTTCAAATCTCGCTCTCTTTCGTCGACGAGGCATAAGTACAGATTGAGTTAACGTTTACCACTAGCAGATAACCACCGATAACCATACACGCCTCGCTACAGCCGTCTATTTATTCGGATCCATCAGCCGTTCAGAGGGCGCTGCTCAACATACGCATGCGCTACGGATTTGCAATTCTAATTATTTGCATATCATGCGCTACTTTGCATTTCCTGAAAATTTCAGCTCACTCGCGTAAGTCCTTCATGGTGTTGCAATTTTCACAAACGTGAGTGTATTTTTATGACGTATAAATATTTATTAAAAGAAAAGAAAAAATGGAACATAAAGGTTTTCTTCCATCGCAGTATAATGACCTCATACCAAAAACATTGAAATGAATTTTAGATGAATCAGTAGTATGGAACAAAATTTGTTTTTCATACGTTAAATGAATGTGAATCTGAAAGTGAACATAGACTTCCTGACATAGAAGTAGTTTCTTAGCGAGGAAGTTTTATCAATTAATTTCAGTTATCGAATACATAAATTAAGATTGTTTCTTTGAAATTTTGAGTGAGAGCAATAAACTGGAAGCTGAAATAGCTTTCTTTTATGAATATTGTTTTAACCATTTTCCCTAGAAAAACAAGCGTTTCATTTTCTTTATACTCTCGATATACTGATTCTCCAAATGACATCATTCCACAGTTGAAATCAACAATAGGACATTCCTATTACATTTCCATTACTGTTTTTTCTTTCCTCGTGGCTCTCCCTGAAGTTTTGCCATTTCACACACATACTCTCCCCCTATGCGATATCTAGGACAATAATAATAAGAACGAAATTTTTGCCTTGTGGGGAAGTCTTTAAAACGAGGGCGGAGAGCTCAAAATAATGGACATTTTGATATTTTTCATTCTTTCTCGTGAGGCGCACAGCAGAACAAATGGCTTGAAGAATTGCGAACCATTTCCTATGGAAGTAACAATAAGGCAAAAAGGGAACAAAAAAAAAATAACCGAAGCAAAAGTCGGAAATTGTGAACGAAAAATCATTAGAACCTCCAAATGGAAGAGTCTTCTTGGGTCTTCTTTTCCCGTCCTTTCCAGTTTTTTCCTCTTTGTCTTTGTCCACGTCTTCCATTATGGAGAACGGTGGACGGACGGAGGGACGGACATTGGTTGAAGGGTGATGTTGAGATGAGGTAGGAGGGGAGGAAGGATGGGGTAAGGCGATTGTAATGGAATGGCCGCTGCTCGGATAAGTGGACCTTACCCCCTTTTTTTCCCACTTTCAAGAGTGGACAGGCTTTTTGGTGAAAAGGGGTTCTACTGGACGTTGAGTGATGCCGGCCATTTTATAAATTTGATTTGGCGCCAACTTTTTGGCGACAGTTTGGGAGTGTCTCACTGATGAATGACCAGTAAGACATCCTTTTTCTTCTCCTATTCCCTTGACTTAATAGCGCTGTGACAGACGGACATAAATTCGAACCACTGTAATTTCATCTTAAATATAAAATTTTTATAATTTACATATTTCACAATGAATATCAAAGAAAGTCGCTAGGCGCAGAAGTCAAACTCAAACTGAAACACGAATACAGCTATTCTGTAAAGCCTTATACAAACGCTTCAAGCCACTTGTCAAATCGTCACTCTAAAATTCCTACTTAAAACATTTGAAGAATTTTTACCAGCCTGTTGCTGCCAATTATCAAACGAAATTTATGAAAATAAAAATCGAAAACGTGATTTTACTTGCAAATAGGAATTTTTCTTGCTTTTATTCAAATGAGAAGCATCATTGGTAATGTAATTTAAATCACAAATAACTTAATGGAGAACAACTATTTTTTAACCACTAATATGTTTATTTTGTTATTAAAATGGCCTTTCTTCTTTGTTCAATAACCAATACAATAACGTTAGAAAACAGCAGTAAAATTTGCATGTAGGTTTTATGTAAATGGACTCATGAACTCTGATCAGTGCATTTTCAGTAGCTTCTCTTTTTCCTTACCTTTTCTCATAAAACGCCTTTTTGTTTGACATGATTGTAAGGGAGCCGGGTGTCAAAGCACTAGACTTGGGTTCGAGTCCTGGATAAGGCATGGATATTTACAAATATTTAGTATCTTCGTGGCATGCTGGAACTTAAAATACTGTCGAAAGCCCTCCCAGAAGTTTGATGGTCGGGGAAGCGGAGTGGGAAATCCTTAGATCAGTTCCACAGGGTGTTCGCCATTAAAATTGAGACGGAGCTTGGCATACTGATTTTGTCACTTATAACAATCCGAGACCTTGAGCAACGAAAGGTACAACCCTTTTCTTATTTGACACAATGAATTCGTGGATCTCATCTAGATTAGATCAGAAGGATTAGACACAATAAAATTCTCCACAAAATCATACGCAGTTACTTTCTGAACATAAATATTTCTGAACTATTTTGCAAGAAACTGAAATTCTTGCTTTAAATCTCTGAAGTAAAGAAGAATAAGATATTATATAATATATGCGGCAATTAAAAATTTCATAAATGGAAAATTATCGGAACTGTTAAAAATTATACATCAACAATTTAATCTTTAATTAATAATAACTGGAACAGACTGTGCAACAGTCATTTAATAACTAAATATTAATAACTAAAATGTAAAAAGATATGGTCACATAAGGTTTTAAAGAAACTTACAGCTACTCATTCCATTTGAGAGCATAGAGCCATTAGCTCTCCAGCAATATCTCCAAACTATTATGTCTTTATGCTAAATGGCTCGAATCGCTCTAATATAAAATTCACAGTGCTGATTTTACACCGTACGGGATGTACCAACAACGCATAAATTTGGCGAGCAATATTTTTAATTTTGAGTGGTCAAGGAAAATTATAAAAATATGAAAGGAAAATTATAAAAATATGAAAGGAAAATTATTAAATAAATATTGAAACTCCACCTTTTCTGCAATGAAAAGTTTTTATCTACTCAGAGCGAGGAAGGTGTCTACCCAATGTTTATATCGCATTTATAGGACACTGTATATGCTGAAAATATTCGATTACAATAGTGTGTGAATGAAATTAAATTTCTTAAGTTAATATATTTAAACTATTCACTATTCAAGTTTCTCAAATAGCACCGCGAATCCTTATTTGCCTATGACATAAACAGGGCTACTAGTTTATTCAAAAGCAATAAGCAGCAAAGTAAGCTGGAAACTATATAAAGTATTTCTCCCCCCTTCTTCGCATGCATTCGTGATGTGCTGGTCAGCATGCTCGACGCGTATTCGAGAGGTCCGTGGTTCGAGTCCTGGAGAGGGCATTGCTCATTTTTTCACTTTTTATGCTTCGGAATAACCTAATGTCTCTACATTGGCGCCGGAACTAAAAAGGTGGTGGATGATGATTCTCCATCACCGGGATTTGGCGATTGGGTCCCCTGAACCCCAATAGTCATTTAAAAGGGGGAGCATATAAAGTATTTCTCCCACCTTCTTCGCATGCCTTCGTGGTGTAGTGGTCAGCACGCTGGGTGCGTATTCCTGAGGTCCATGGTTCGAGTCCCGTCGAAGTCGTTGCTCATTTTTCATATCTCCTGCTTTGAAATAACCTAATGTCCCTACAACTAAGCGAATTGAATCAAATTTTAAACTAAATTGAACTAAAGAGATTGAAAAGAACATGAACATAATCACGAGAAACTTTCTGAAAAAGGATATAAGAATCCTGTTAGCATACAGAGATACAGTACATTTTTAGGACTAGACGTTGGGTGAGTTGGAAGGAGATTTTCAGTATGTAAACCATTTACATTACTACTCGCAAAATTTTATATGCCGCTCAACCGGGATAGTGCACTGTAAAAAAAATTCTGTAAGGTTACTAAAAAAATTCATGGAAACTGGGATGCCACGGATTATTTGAGTAGCAGTAACAGGTGCATTCTTTGTAACTTTACAAGGATTATTCCTGTAAGGTTACAGATCTTTTAATTGTAATATTACGGCAAATAGTTATGTAAGCAGAACATATTTTTTTCACGTAAAATCACAAACGATACATCCGTAATGGTTACAGATTATTTGTGTGTAATATTACAGAAAGTAATTATAAAAAAAGAACATGTTTTTCTCATGTAAAATCCCAACATATACATCTGTAACTGTTACAGGTTATTTGCTTGTGTTATTACAGAAAGCAATTACGTAAAAGGAACATGTTTTTCTCATGTAAAATCCCAATAGATATAGCTGTAACAGTTACAAGTTATTTGCTTTTATTATTACAGCAAGTAATTATGTTAGTAGAATGTACTTTTCTTACGTTAATTCCCAAATTATGCATCTGTAAAGATTAGATATTATTTGGTTCCAATATGACATTATGTAATTATGTATGTAGAATATATTTGTTAAAACTGAAATACTAAAGGATATATCTGTAGATAATAGATATGTTTTCTAAAGCGATTCTTATTATAATAAAGTATGTTGAATTCAGTATTCAATATGTTTGAGTAAAAGAATATTCTGTTGCAGAGTACTTTTGTTTTATAAAGAGAAACTTATGTCCGATATAACTGAAAGGTCTTTCAAATTATTACCAATCTGAAGTTGAATTTTGATTAATTTAAAAATTTCAAATTGATGTGCTTCTCCTTACATTAAATTACTTGTGTATCCTTTATATTAAATAACAGAAAGGCATCTGAAAATTACATTTGTCCTACAAAATAGCTGAAAAAAGTCAGTATACCTCATTTTAGTATGTTCTAGAACTTTCTTTTCTGTTCAGTAATCTTACCTGAAACAGACAGATACTACTTTAGATTTAACCTGTTTGAGTAAATGTATTGCAACTGCAGGATGATATGATTACATTATTACAGTACAAGACATTTTGAAAAGTATTTCTGTTAAGAACTCAAAATAACCTTTCTCCACGCTTCAAAAAGATTATACTCCCTCCATCTAAAAACCAGTATTTCTAGTAAGGAATACAACACCCTAGTAAACCTCATTTTTTTACCACAAGGTTCCAGAATTTGTTTGTATATTTGAATTACATAGCCCAACTAATCTTTTTATTCTTATCTGCACTCACTGTCTGTCAACACACATTACAATTAGAAGTTTATTCAGTCTACTACTCTTTGAAATTACAGATGGTAGTTGCATAACTTTAATTTCCTTTGAATTAATAGTCAGTACTCTTTCATTAAAAATAAAATTTTATACTTTTTAAGAAAGCACAAAATTTCACAAACTGAATTTTTCAAGCCTTGTTTCCATTAAAATACTTATGTAGCTATGCCTTTAACAGATTTGTTTAAAAAATTAATACTTCAGTTTAGCTTAAAAATAATGCATTTTCATTTTACTTATAATTTTATTCCCCCTTCCCACAGATTTACAAATACAATACGTAATAAATCTAAGCATAGTTTTTAAACTGCACCCAAAATTGTTCAGTTTGTCATCACTTTCAACCTAAATCAAGTTTCAAAACTAATTGTATGGGAAAAAACACTGAACAAAAATCTTGCGAATGAATTAATCATTTTTGAAATGTTTTATTACCATAAAAACTTTCTCATTTTATTAAATAGTTCAATTGTTCTTCTCATTATCTATCAGTTAAAACTTCGAAGTTTTTAAGTTATACAACGCTCACTTATAATATCATGAAATAAAAAGAAGTTTCGGAATAAAACTAAATAAATAATTTCAAAGTTCAAGTATGGTGCAAAAGTCAAAGTTCATATCCTGAAAACAAATATTGCTGTTAGATGAATTTCGAATGTAAGACCTGTGAAAATGCTATTCAACTCGTATCTAATTTATTAAATTATATTTAGTGCAAAAATCTGAAGTTAGTATTCTGTACATTTTTTAATGATGAATTTCACTACACATAATTATTTTATTATATTATTCCTATTAAATTCTAAAAAATTATTAAGTTAAAAAATTAATTAAAAGCAACAAATTATCAAATTAAAGAAAATACGTTAACATGACATTTTAAGCATTTATTTGTATATGTTGAATTTAAAATTCTTTTCATTTTATAAACCTACCTACATAGTTTATTAAAGATTCTTCTAATTTTCTGCCTCTTTGATAACCAATAAGCATTTCCATTACTGGTTAAATAATCTTCTTTGTTAACAGGTTAGAATTGGAAAAAACTTTTTAGATAAAATAAAAAAGTCAGTTTTCATAAATTAAAAAACGTTTCTTTTTCCAACTCATTTTCAGATCCTTCTTTGCTATAGCGCAATTAAATTTAAATTCTTTGCGACATCTGAAATTACGTTTCAAACTTTAAAATGCTACAACTTCTCCTTTCTTGCATTACAAAACTGCATGTTAACGAAACTTAAAACACACAATAGGCATCATAAAATTTCCTATAAATTCGTAAATGAAAGGTATGAATTTTTTAACACCTACTGCACATATAGTTTCAGAAAATGTTAGAAACTTTGCCATTCACTTTGTTCATTTGCTTCTGATCTTGTTTTATAAAAACACATAAATACTTTTAAGTGTTTCATACAAGACAATGATTTATTTAATTTAGTGTTAATTTCTAAAAATATTCAAATTATTTTGATATTATTATAAAATCTTAACATAATTACAAATAAGTATGATTCAATGGAAAACATAAATGTGACACTGCCTTTTTTATGGCCAAATTATTAAAAGATTCATTTCAATTCAAAAAGCATTATCATTTAGAAAGTGATATTAAAACGTATTCCCAATTATTATAAATTTTGACATTTGCATAAAAAGTGTGAAATATACATGTGACAACAGAAAACAGACTTTATGCCATATTTATTTAGTATAGCATGTTAATTAAGAAGTTTATTCAATTTATAATTTTATTGCAAAACTAGTAAAACTGTGAATAAAATATTATGCTAATAATAAAGATACATAAATAAAAATAATTTATTATTTTTATAATAAATTAATTTAATATTAAATAATTTATTATTTAATTCATTAATCTGAGAAAAAAAGAATTAATTTAAAAATAGCAAGATATAATATTTCATAAAATTTTGTTTCTTGACTAGATGGAAAAATGAGAGAATGGTCCTTCACTCATTGCACTAGCGTGTCCCCTGAAAAAAACATCATGCTCTTAAAAAGTTTATAAAAATTATTTTAATAGATTTTTTAAACATTTGTTGTATAACACTTTTAATTACTTTTCTTTATAATAACTAATTAAGAATAGCTTAATTTATTTAAAAAATTGAATTACATTGAACCGTCTCATTGAAACTAGCTACCTCAATCACTTCTTCAAATTAATCTGTACTTCTCACAAAATAACTAAGCATAACTTAGTAGGCATTACTTTTCTAGAATTTCTACTTTTATTGAGATTAAAATCAAGATTCAGGTAGCTTAAAGAAGGTTCACTATACAAAAATAGCAAATATGCAAATTCTTTCATAAATCAAAGCCATTATAGATGTTAAATATAATAAACATACTTATTTTCAGAACAAATTCTTCTAGCATTGAAAAAATATTAAATTATCTATTACCTTTAAATTTCGAAAACAATATTAGAGATTATATGCCAAATGAATCACTGAATCTAAAACTCTAAGTACCGTTATTTACTCACATAATTCCCCTTATCTTTTTTTTTAGCACAAGGCTCTGAAATTTTAAAAATTATTTACGTAAGTTTCGCCTTCCTTCAAACCGTTCATACAGTGAGTTCCCCTAAATTTTAAAACATTCATTCATGAATTGCTGTTTTCATGTATTGTTGTATTAATTCATTCACGTTCTTAAATTATTATTATAAAGTATTACAAATGTAATTACAAAGTATTATAAATATAATTATAAAGTATTAATTATTTATTATTAAATTAATAACACTAATTTGCTCATGGATTTTGAGTGCATGGGTCATGATTGATAAAAAAATATTAGTGAATAGCTTCAAGAAAACGGCGGTACCTAATGCTCTTGATGCCGTATTCACCCCCCTCTTTTTATTTTTACTAATTTTAACATCTAAAATCTAGAGGGGAAAGTTAGGTAAAAAAATTAACCTCCAAAGGAAACAGTGAAGTAAGAACGTAAATGAAACGTAGGTAACTATCACAATTTTATTTCTTTAACAGAAACGTACATTTCATTAAGAATCCATGTAATTACAACATTTAATAAGTTATCTCATTTCTACTTCTTTATAACTCGAATTTCTCCCATTCTTACTATCATCTATCTCTGCTACTTCTTAGGCCTCAAATCATCCAAAAATAATTAGAGAATGTGACTATGCAGCTTATGAGGCAAAATGTCAGAGTGAATATCAATTGGTGTTTGCTTCGCTATAATATATCATTTCGTGTATTAGAGTGACATGAAGTCTAACACTTAGATAGGAAAGGCTCAGCATGGCCATCGCAAGTGCTAAGCGAAAGTTTCTCTTTCTTAGCATGATAAAAACAATCACTACGTAGACTAATCCATTGTAAAATTTTGAGAAATCATTGCATGTGGTAAGACAGACTGAATGATGATGACTTACATGCTGCCGAAGAGGACACAAACTTCAATTCTAGAAGCATTAAATGCTTTGAGATGTAGGGAGTAGCACTGGACAATACTAACAGTGGGCAAAATTCAAAGCAGAGGGAAGTAGGAATGAAATTCTCATTAGATACTGTAATGTTAATATTACTTTGCGTTCTTAATGGAAAGTAGATTTCTTTCAAATAAATAATACTGTGAATAGTTACCAGTAGCTTATCCTTCAATACGTTTTATTTGGTATATTTTTTACTGTAATCACATCCATCAAAATAAAATTGATAGAATAATTTTCACCTCTCGATTTTCGTAGTGTAAAATTAATTAAAAAAGGGGAAAAATCTGCTGGTAACACTTCTCTCTCTCTCTCCATGTACTATATAGACATGTATCTTCATGGAAAACAGCTAAGGAAAACAAATGACATTATTCTTTAAGAAACTGTATTAATAAATGGGATGAGAATTAAGTTCATTTTTAGACTTATGATGTATGAAATATACATAATTAAAATAAATTGGACAATTAAGTTCAAATACATTTTAAGCCAAAGTATGTATTTAAGTTGTAGTAATGTAGTTGTAATAATTAATATTAATAAAACAAATATATTTTCTTCGGCAAAATATAAAACACCTTCTGCAAAACTGCAAAAATTACCAACGTTTAGGTTTATCTGATAATTATCAAATTTACTCCTTTGTTTTGCTTTTAGAATTATAATTTTACTTTTCCACAGAAATTTGTTTTTGATTTTAAAAAAAATCACTTGTCTTAATAGATGCAGTACATTTTTGCACTTTTTAAATTTTACAGAATTACTACACTAGATCCTTCATTTCTACTTTTCTAAATAGAATATTTGAATATATATATAAAATTAATGTTAAAAAATCATAACACAAATCAGAAACTGCATAAAATTTAAATAATAATTAGTACTAATGTCGTGCAAAATACAATGAAATTAAATGATAAATTTAGAACGATGTTTTACCTCTACAAAATTTGGGAATTTCATATTTAAATACTTTTTTAAAATAAATATTTTAAAAAAAGTGTCCCTTGGAACATTGGACATTCAGCAACTAGCTTAAACTATAAATACGCTTCAGGTCTTTCACAGCATTGCTTTTCTTTTTACTAACAAGAAATATTACCTTCAGTTACTGTAGCAGGTATTTTCTCCTTCCTTCCAGCATTCTTTCTTGGTGTAATGGTTGCACACTTGGTGCGTACGCGAAATGTCTAGGTTTGAGTCCTGCCGAGGGCACTGCTCCTTTTTCATGTCACCTGCTTCAAAATAACCTAAAGACTCTACAACTGAATTTAAGACTTTTAACAAAGATGCTACTGAAAGTCACAAATACTTACTTAAACGTGAAATTAATTTGGCTAACTTAAAATAGTTTTAAAAAATCAATATTCATATACACTGCTCGACACTGAAAATGCAACACCAAGAAGGAGTGATCAGAAATTTATGCAAATTTTAGAGTAGACGCACGTCACTGAGTTATGCGAATGATGTGAAATGAGCAGCTCTACGACGCACGTGAAGTAAGATATAAGGGAAGGGATGTGCAGAATGGGCAATATTCGTGTCGTTATTTCTGCCAGATGAATTATCGAAGAAAGCTGGTCTTTGTTCCGGAGGATACGTGTAAGAGGAGAGGATGCTAGGCCGCCGTCAACGAAGGCACTTCCAGCAGATAGACGATTTTACGAGGGGTATGGTGATCGGACTCAGAAGGGCGGGTTGGTCCTTACGTCTAATCTCAGCTGATATCCACATGGATGCGAGCACGGTGCATCGGCTATGGCGAACAGGGTCGGAACAAGAGAATGTGGGAAGAAGGACGGGTGCAAGAGCAGCCAAAGTGACGTCAGCATGCGTGGATCGACGCATCCGCCGACAAGCTGTCGCGGTCCCGCAAGTCACTTGTACCGCGATTCTGCAGCATATGCAAGATACACTGGATGTTTCCGTGTCGACGAGAACCATTTCCCGTCGACTGGTTGAACGTGGCCTGCACTCACGGCGTCAGTAAAGAAGACTGCCAGTGACCCCACAGCATAGACGCCAACGTTTAGAATGGTGCCGGACTGGACCGATGCGGATGACAGAATGGCGAAACGTTGTGTTCTCAGATGAGTCACGCTTCTGTTTATCCAGTGACAATCGCCGCATCTGTGTGTGGCGTCGACGTGGAGACAGATCTAATCCGGCAGTAACTGTGGAACGCCCCACCGTGCGACAACGTGGCATAATGGTTTGGGGCGCTATTGTCTACGATTCCAGGTCACCTCTAGTTCGTATTCAGGGCACTATGACGGCCCAACAATACCTGGATAATGTACTGCGGCCGGTGGCAATCCCCTTTCAGGGGCTGCCTAATGCAATTTTTCAACGCCCGACCACAGAGTGGTCGCATCTGACAACATGCTCTGCAAGGTATACAGATGCTTCCCTGGCCACCGTACTCTCCTGACCTGTCACCAATCGAACATGTGTGGGATGTGATTGGACGCCGTTTGCAGACTCTGCCCCTACTTCGTTCAGAAGACGAACTGTGGCAAATGGTTGAAAGGGAATGGAGAGCTATCCCTCAGGACACCATCCGCACTCTTATTGACTCTATGCCTAGACGTGTTTCTTCGTGCATCGTTGTCCGCAGTGGTCCTACATCCTATTGAGCCGGCGCCGTTCTCGCTCTGTGTTCTGTCTATCATTTTGAAATAAAGATCACTTATTGTTGCTTGGTGTCTCTGTCTTTTTTCCAATTTTCATCACTTTTTGACCTCTCCTTCTTGGTGTTGCATTTTCAATGTCGAGCAGTGTACATGTCTAAAAATTAGACCTTCGTAATTTTCTTTTATTTAAAAACTATGTGCAGTCTATATTAGTTTTGACTAGCAAATCATTGGCTAACTAAATGCCAAGCTATAAGTAAACTAATGTAGCTTACAAATGCACAGAATTTTATTTCCTACATTAATTTAAAGTTACATTTTTTGCAGATTTGTACCATTTGGTTTGGTGAAACATAGCAAAGCATGCAAAGCTATTTGCCTAAAGATAAGCATATAATTATGGAGGGGCTTGTAAGGAAAAGTGGCTTATATTCGCATTGTATTTATATATGTATGCATGTTTATACTGTTAATTCTAAAATTAATGTTTTATTAAAAATTTATTATTTTTTTATTATTATTTGATTTTTAATACTCACAAACGCATACAGAATGGTTTTAAATTTCACATAGTCGCAATTCTTCTTTTAAAAGAACATATTTTATGATTTACATATCATATTACATGATCAAGATGGACATTTGCCAAGGAATGTATTAAATTTATTACCAGATTCATGGCTAGCTTGGTAATGAGACTGATATTCCTCCAAACTGTATTAAAACTAGGCAAACTAAAATAAATATAAAACTAAATTCTACATTAAATGTTTAAAAAATTATAAATATGCAATGGCATTTATACAGTATAATAAAATTTGTAATTTATAAAATTTTAATGAAATTATATTTTTTGGGAATAAAGTGCAATCCGTTAAACTAGTTGTTAGTTTTTGTTTACAACTAGTTTAACGGATTTCTGGAAAAATAATTTAGGTCATTTTCACCTTTTTTCCTCTTGATATTAATATATTAAAATATATGGAATAACAAAGTTGCACCTAATTAGAAAAACAAAACAATACAAAAATTATCATATGCAATATTTTTCATTAAATGTAATTACTTCATTTTGGAATTATAAAATTTTCATAAGAAATTAATACGCTATCACTGTTTTAATTAAATACCGCTGGTTATATAAAAAATATTGGTTATAAACAATATGGTCAATTAAGGGCGTAATTTATTGGATTCGCAATCACAAATGCTACTATTAGATCTACATTTGGAATAAATATTTTGCACTATATTCAACACTGATAATACTTATACTTGCTATATACTCGTTCTAATCTAAATCACCCTGCCGTTAAACCAAAAGACATTTATAGAATACATATACTTTGTAAAACATCTATAGAATCCATACTCTTTGGTTAGACATTACGAGCGTTGGTATTTATTGATAGCAAAGGTTAAGAGTTAAAATACTTATTCAATATATATATTAGTGCAAAGTGCATAAGAATAATCCACATAAAATGAACAAAAATATTTCAAACAGTAACTTTAAAAGCTTTACTTACCGTTCAGGAAAGTGACGATTACTCAGCCACGTTTTTCCGTTACTATCTTTAAAACAGTTATAGTTATCTTCTCCTGTTTGGCTGAGATATTTCCCCCCTTTTCCAATCGGTCACATGATTCATGCGCGCGGAACTGAAACCCTCGCCATTGCTCGTAAATGTACTCATAAATCGTTTGCTTAGAGTACGGTTTCCATTTAGACTGTTTACATTACAGAAAATTCTCATGTATCATTTTAATTTCTGTAACTTTACGAAACTTTTGCCTGTAAAGAATGACTTTTTTTTTTTTACAGTGTGGTTAGTGACGCTAACTGTCATACCGAAGGGCCTGGTTCAAACCCCGGAGAAGGCATGGATGTTTGTAAATGTATATTATTTGTGCGGCATGCGGGCACTCTAAATATGCGGCGAGGCGAAAGTCCTCTCGAGAGGTTTGTGTTAGGGGAAAAAAGGTAGAAGACTCTCGAGCTCGTCCCCCGCCGGGGTGCTTTCGATCAGAATTGGGAGCAAAACTGAGCAAAGTCGTTCTGTCACCTGTATGGTGTTCAATGCTCTTGCCAGCGACAGGCGCAATCTTGCACTCCTTGCCGCCATGAATTTCGTGGGCTTGTTCTGATGTTACTGAGAGACAAATGAGATAAGTCTCAACAACAACAACAAAATTTTGCATTTCTATTGGAACGAAATTCGTAAGCTTAACAAACTCTTCTGAATAGTAGCAGTATTGTAAGCGAATTAGTTTCACTAGTTTCCTAGATAAAAGATTGTTTCCCTGCTGTTATTGAGAAAGTTTTGAACAGTTTTCTACTGAACATTTTAGAACAGCATTCTCTTTTTAAACATAATTAAAATATTCTTGTTATCAACTCATTTTATCTTTACATTAACACCGAAAATTGCCTTGCTTTTCTGTAAATTCGACTGTCGAGTTACTGCACATTTTATCAATACAATTTATTGTATAAGCCATAGATCCTGAATAATAATTTACTTATTGATTCATATCATCACTGTCAGTTACATTTAACGTAAATACTTGAAACAAAATGTACTATAAAATTTCGCAATAAAGAACAGGAATTTTATGTTAGAAAATGTTAAAATAATACCTCTTCCACTGCTAATTTTTGTTTGTCTTTTAACCATATTTTAACGTTATCTTCGCTTAGTTTTCTTAGCTAGTTTAAGCGAAAATAACGTTAAAATTTCAATAACGTTAAAATTTTAGTTTGGTAATTATAGTTATATAAACCTGTAAATTTTAATTAATAAGTTTACCTGTAAATTTAGATAATAAGTTTACCTTCTTTAGCTATATCAATCTGTATTTTTAGTTAATAAGTCTAATCCTGTGCTTCCTCAAGAGTTCAAAAGCGTTATTTCTCAACTGTTAAATCTTTTACTATCTGTTTTTTTTTCAGTAAATGACTCTCAAAATTGTTTCTTTCTTTTTCCTTTATTCATTTATTTCTATATTGAAGTGACATATCCGGAAAATTGGGCAGAATATTCTTACTTCTGAAAGAAGAAAGATAGTAAGCTTTTCCTCCCTTCTTACCATGTCTCTTCGCGGTGTAACAGGAAATCACATTCAGATAGCAATCCGAAGATTCGGAATTCGAGTCCCGACGAGAGCACTGCTTCTTTTTCTTGTTTCCTGTTTCATAATCCTAATGATTCTAATAGATCTACATCAGATTTCATCGAACGGCATAAAGGTTTTCAATGAACATAACGTTAATCCAAAGTAGCATTCTGCTGAATTTTAGTATTCACATTAGCATGCTTCTCTTTCATACGTTACTGTAATATGCATGGAGATTTCTTATCATCTTATTATTTCATAATTTTATGAAGGAATATTTTCTTACATGGGCATTTGGGGATATTCCATTTGTATGAGAAAAATTTTAAATGTTTTACAGTCTTTGAATTTTTTAGCTTGAAATCTTATTGTCTTTTCAAGCAAAATCCTGGTAACCTTGTAGACCATTAAGTACATAGTAGACTAAAATTTTAGTAGAAGGAAAGGAAACAAATTCAGCACCAACGTTTAGATTTTTTTTCTTGGGAAATTAAATGGAGGTAATTTTTATATGCATCAAAATTTAATTGGGGTCTAATTGTATAGACATTAGGTTATTTCGAAGTAGGAGATAAGAAAAATGAGCAATGCCTTCGCCGAGACTCGAACCACGGACCTCTTGAATACGCGCCGAGCGTGCTGACCACTACACCACGAAGGCATGCTAAGAAGGCGGGAGAAATACATTATATATTGTCAATCATAAAGTTTTATACTGAGAAACAACTAGGTTTTCTACATTTTAATAACTATATGGGCAGTTACAAAAGGAGTTTTCTTACGTACTTTCTTGACATGGAGAAGGAAATTATTGAGTGATCAACTCTATCATATAAAAATACTTATTAATAGTTCCTCTAATACTTGTTTCACTGCTATGCATATGGGGCAGAGCACTGGTTTCATGAGTACGCATTGTTAACCCAGTTCAGTTTATCGTATATAAAGTATTATAAAACAAAACTAATTAATTAAATTTAGGTATGTTAGTAAGGTTATTTTCGATTTAATTACCATGTGCTTTGGTAGCGTAATTGAAAGCCCCCCCCCCGCTGAAAATCGGAAGGTCCAGAGTTCGAATCTCAAAGAGAGTATCTTTAATTATTCATGTTTCTCGGCTGAAGTAAGTAGCTAATCGCCTTACATTGGCGCCCGAACTAAAAGGTAATAATTCGCTACCACCAGGATTTGGCGATTGGGCCCCTTCCTTCACATTCGCCCTTTAAGTGGGGAGAATGCAAGATATTTTCTCCCTCCTTACGACATGCCGTCTCTGTGAAATTGAAAGCACGTCTGATTATCAATCGGGAGGCTCGGAATTCGAATCCCGGCGAGGGCATTGCACATTTTTCACGTCTTCTGTTCCGAAATAAAACACCTAATAACCTCTATATGTATAACAATCGCAGAAGTATAATATCTTTATATAATAATCGCAGAAGATACAGCAGTTTACAAAAATTTATCAAATAATGCATACTCTCAGATATTGATATCTGCGTCTAGCTTTTAGGTGTAAAATTATATAAATGAACCAAAACGATCTGATACAACGTGCTTAATGTATATAGCCGGTAGAAACACATTTTAAAAAATGAAATTAATTTTGCAAATGTTCATAAAAATTTCAGTTGGATGTATTGTGTTTAAATATATTTGAAATTGTATGAGCTACTTAAAATATTAAAAATAAAAACAAAATATTTTAAAAAAGAAAATCTGAAATGTTTTAGATTTTAAATTACGTTCAAAATGGTGTTTTTTAACATTTTGTGTGTTACCCTTATTTATTAAATATCATGTTCTTCGCTCTTAAACCATAAAAGAACAATATCGCAAAATAATTTTAAAATGAGCATATCTTTAGAATTTCCTATACATAGCCTCACGCGATGGAAATAAAAATGTTTTTTTCTGTACAACGTTGCAATTTCTCGCTTTGAAATCCTCGAGTTTGTTAATCAAAAATTAGCTAAAGTTTTACAAAATGTGAAATCGATAATAAAACAAATTCCAAATTTCAAATTTGGGCTTCTAGATGCCCATATTCGCAGCAGGATTACGTCATTCAAAATTCGATGGCTCGTGGTAGCGTCGTTTTATCACAATGAGAGAAACATACATACATTTATGCACATTCTTAATTATTTAATTTCTTTAAATATAACACAGGGCTGCAAAATTTGGCGGCAATAGTTTGAAAAGTGAATCGATATTTAACGTTTCCGACGCAAAATCGCAAAACGAAAACAATAGTCCTTCAGAAATAAAGCCCCTTTGGACTAAAAATTTTAATATAAATAATTAAGAAGCAAATTTATTGTTTTTAAATCGCTCAGTTTTCTAAGCACTTACAGACCGATTAAATTTGGAAGGTAAATAAAAAAATTTATGTTATGCCGAACGGCAAGATTCTGAAACCCGGCTGTTCATAAGCCCTTGTGTAATATAAATTAAAGACTTTATGTTTTACGCTGCGGTAACATTTGACATAGTAAGTGAATTTTAAATATTCACACAGTAGCATTACGAAACATAGCGCAGTGCGTAAAGTAGCACATTTAAGAAAGACTCAGGTAAAAACTTTTCTAATGTTTCTAAATGCACAGCGGTTTTTAATGAAGTTTCACGCTTTACATTGTTCTCTCAAAGATGCTGCCCAAGTCTAAATTTTCAATTTCTGCTTTATATGAGAAACGGTGACGCGTACAATTCTTTCCCTCTATGCGACAATCATGTTTTTACAGACTTCACCCTTTGTTCCTGAAGCGCTGTTGCTCATTTTCCTATTTGAAGCATGATTCGTATTTTGATTTTAAGGGACTAAAATATCTGGTTTTTGCTTAAGAGAACTAAATTTCCTTTTATTACTTTGCTTTCAAACGTAAGAAATTAGTGAATTTTTTATAGCTTCATAGACTAAATACTTTTGTTGCTGTTAATATGTTCATAAAAATTAGTAATTTCCTCTCCTTAAGAAGTTCGAATCTCTTACTGAATAAATATTTTAACAAAGTTTCCTAATGATATATTTAAATTTCAAAGCAAATGATTATTTATGTATGATTTATTTATGTTTCAAAGCAAATGATTGCATTATTTTCTACTTCGATTATATTTTCACCAATCTAATAACGCTATGAGCTAAATAAAATGCGCATCTAAGATAAGTGACTTGTACATTGAGAGGGTGAGTAAACACTTTTTGATCATCCTATTTGGTTAAATGAGACCAAAATGGGTATAAAATTACAACTGGCTTTCGGAAGAAAGTATTGGTTGGGTGGGGTTTAGTTGCTATATTTCATTTGCATTATAAGCTATTCTCGCTTGGCTTAATTTAAGCTTTTTATACTGTTTAAAATTAAATTTGAACAACGTGCTTCCGAATTGCTGTACCAGGATCTGTAAACCTGCTGTGCGAGTCAGTTTCCCTTTAAAAATCCGTTACGAAGGCATTCACCCTAAGAGAGAGACTCATCGAATTTTTGGTATCATAAAGTATTAACTTCTCTCGTACAGTATTTTCAAATGACTTGCTACAATACGTTTTCTTACTTCATCAGAATTTTTAAAATGCTGTTTAAATATATGCTGGCTGCTATAAATAGAGAAAGAGTAATTTTTTTACAATGTTTATTTACGGTTCTTTAGTTTTTAGCTTCTTTTGACACATATGTTTCAATTACTGGTTTCTTAAGTATTATGAGTGAATTTCAGATAGCAGCAATTGTGAACTCGGACTTGCAAAAGAGAGCAGTAAGCTGAAGAAAGTATTGTTAAAACTATACTGGTTATTAATTGTTGTCAGAGAACTTGTGGTATTACTGGGGTTAATACTGCTAGCATACATGAATTCGGTATAATTACTCCTGAGCGGTATGATGATTATGCGTTGGTTTGCCCCATCTGGACGCATGTACCTTCATATCGAAAATTTATGCAGTACAGCTTTTTTAGAACTGAATGGGAGAAGTATGGAATAAGGACTGCAGCCTTTCTAAGAAAAGCAAATCTAATATTTGGCAGGAAGAACTGTAATTTTAGATACAAATAGCCATGATATGCTTTTCGCGGAGCATGTCATAGAGATATACAAGGCGTTTTAGTATCAGAGTTACAAACTTATAGGAAGAGTAAGGTGTACAAAGAAGACTCGAAATCTCATAGCAATGCAAGGTCGGAAATGGTTTCCTGATGCAGTAAATGGTGTTGGTCCGAGAGTTCTCGCAGAGAAGCTATATTTCACGCACGGACGCAGCGGTAGTAGAATGTGTGATTATACGAAAATTCAGTTAACAGATATGCATCTGTTAATCCATTGGAAAATGTATACTAATATGTTACATTTGCTATCTGATCGGGTGGGATGGTCGGGTGCATTGACCTGCTCGATAGCCGGACCTATCACGCTTTAATTATTTCTTCTGGGTGCATATGAAAATACTGGTGTATAATACCTGTTGGTAGGGCATAGCAACTGGTTATAAGCATTTTACTAGCAGACAGGGACGTCCGAGATATGGCCTAAAATCTCACAGAATATTCCGAATTTCACGAGCCAGTGATATAAAGCATGCATTATAGCTCGTGAAGGACATTCTGACCGCCTTCTTTGATTTATGTTACTTTTGCGGATATACATTTATTATTAAAATGCATGCTCATTTACATGATGTTCTTTCATTTCTGGCGTTTTGTATGTACGCTACCGCATGAGCATGTTATTTCTGAAATGCTATGTGATTTCAAGCTGTTATGGGAACACCCTACCCCTCCTACAAGTTTGCAACGGTGGTACTGAGGCACCTTTTACATGACTTTAATTCTACTTGATCTGTTACATTCTCCATAATGTATAGTTCAATTGCTAATTTATGTCTTTAGAAAATACTGCGGAATAGTAGTGAAGCAAAATAGTAGTGATACAAACATTCGAAAGAAATAATAATTCCAGTTTTAATTTATTCAGTTTTAATCAGTTATTCGTTTAGATTTAAATATATAGCTTATAGGGCTTTTGCATATGAAAATTCTAAGATGTTTATTTGGGTAGTCAATGCGTACTAGGAATTATCATTTGTTTTCAGCTCCCTTAGATTACTTGAAATAAAAAAATTACCAAATAATAGAGCTGTATATGTGACCCATTTCGTTTTACTTGCGAAGAGATGTGTTAGAAAGAATATCATGCAAACTGCAAGAAAGGTAAGCAAATCTGAGATTACTATTACTTAGAAAGTACATTTATTAAAGAAATTCTAAGGTTTTTCTATTCAGTAAATTTATTTACTACCTTTCCTTCACATTTCTGAAAACGAAAGAAAAGAAATATTACGCAAAATGTTCAACTAATGCATGATACATAAAGAAAGTATCTTTTCGATGTCTCCCAAAGTAATGAAAATTACCGCTTAAGATTTTATAGATATTCACTATCTCTTTTAAGTGACGAAAATGAAATAATGCTGAAAGAAAAAAGAAATAGTAGTAACGACAGCAGTTGTTTTGGCTAGTGTCAACAACGAAGGAAAAGTCGCCTATGTCAATGGATAAGAGCGATTTCATCCTTCACTCCTCCTCTGCTTCATACCACTTCCGCCACCTCTCCCTTATCGCTAGCCATCTTGATACAAGGGCACTACGTCACCAGGAAGAAGAAGGTCAGCTTCTTATTGGCGCACCGTTTTCCTAATACAAACTACGAAACCCGCCTTGCGATTGGTCGGAGTGCTTAGAAGCCACGCCGACAGTGGTTGGCATGGCAACTGGCATCTGAGAACGACTGCTGGAAACTGCCCGAGAAACAATGGCATCAAACATTTACTTCATATTGCAAAACATCAAGCGCTTTCCTTTTGTGCCTGTTATGGAACAAAATTTCCTGTTTTAAGAATTTCAGAAACTAAGAAAAACTAAGTAATATGTGTTTACAATCATGACTGTTCTGAGAGCAGGAATTTTTTCCAGTTGATCCTTAAATTTAGTTTTCTGTTTATTTCATGTGAAGTGATAATATTGAATTACCTGGGGAACTAAATACATTTATTACATGCTTGCTTAAAAATGTCTGTAGTGGGTAAATGACCGTTTCACCCACAAATACTCATAAATTGGTAATAATTCATAAGGCTTGTGTTTGAAAACAGTTTCAAGAAGTGCTGGAATGTGTTTTATTGAATTCTTAATAATATTTATAGTGGGCTTAAGTTACCAACTTTAAGTATTTATGACTGTTTGTGATTGTTGCATTATTTTGCAGTTCGGTGATAAGCAAGAGAATTATAAAAAATTTCGTTTGCATCCTTAAAAGTTTCGTATTATTACCTCATTTCTATTGCAAGGCTTGCTTTTCTGAAAGGAAAGGAATGGACTTATTAAACTTCGTTGAAATCTGAAGTAAGTTGTTCCTTAAATATGTTTAACATATTATAAAAAAATAATGATGTGGGATAAAAAGGTATTATCGACTTTGTGAAGCTCATTTTTAGTAAATTGGTTGAATGTGGTTTTATTACCATGAACCTTTTAATATAATATCACTTTCTAATTTTGTATCGGTTTAAGGTCTCTTAGTATTCTATTGTTATTTCTATTACGTGCATGAAGAAAGAGCAAATTCAACTAGAAAAATTTGTGAGATTGCTTTATTAAATGCTTTATATTTATTAGTTTCAATGAATATGGAAAAGCCTGTGAAACGCTTTATCCCTGCAGTGGCATAAAATATATATATTACAACAAAATTATATTATCATTTTCATTCCACAAAGTATATTGACAAAAAAAGGAAAGAAAGAAAAGAGGATATTCATAGTGCAAGTGTAATAAATTTAGTGGCACATTTTTAATGATAAATTGCAAAAATAATAGATAGTATGTATTCAATTCTATTTGTATTGTATTTTATTTATTAATTAACGTAAAAGTTAGAAAATCTCATATTTTAAAAATTTAAGTTATGGAAAAGTAATAATAAAATATTTGAACAAACATTGCCACAAGCACATCAGCACAATGAGGCCTTTTATAAATAAACAACTCATAAAATTAATTTAGATTTGGCTTATATTTTCAATGCTTTAGGATATTTCTTCTGAAAATGTTTATAGCTACTATTTAACTTATTTCCGTTACATATCAAAGTAAACTAATTTATTCTTTATTGCAGTTAAAATTATTACTTAATTTAAGTTAAAATTGGAATGTGAAAAAGATTAAGGAATTTCATGAACTTAATGATCTTAACAGAATTAAGAGTTAGCTTAATTTACATGAATAAATAAGTAGCGAACATTTGGATAAGAGTAATAAATGTAGAAATATTTGCATACTTTATAGTACAAATAGTTTTTGATGTCCGAAATGTTAAAGTATAATTAATCGTAAATTCTTAATTAAGACATTCTATTTCTTTTATATGATCTGAAACTTCAAATTCCTGTACAATTCTCTTAAGACACAAATAATAAAAGTTGTGTTATTAAATAAAACGAAATTAAATATATTAAAGTAGATTAAACCGATCAACTAATACTAGTTAAACAGCACAGAGCAATGAGAAAAAGCATAATTTGATATGAATGTTATTGCATTTAATTACATTAACTAGCATATATGCAGCTAAAATTATCTTAGATAAGAGATAACAACACATGAGAAAAACGGTGGAAACTGTAGCTATTAAAATTACTTATACAAAAAAGAAAAATTAACCGAAAATACTTTACGTTAAAAAGGCAAATTAAAGTAAAATGAAAGCACCAGGAAATATAGGATTATAAATTTAAAAAAAAATAATAAATAAAAAAGAAGAAAATATAAAAATAGCATTTCACATATTTCCGTATAAAATAATTATCTTTACATTATGTAGTGAGGAAAAATAAAAAAAATTCTAATGAAATGTATTTTCCGTATAAATACATAACAGATTTTAGAAAAAGAAGTAAGTAACAGAATTTTTCTGGAAAAAAATATTTCTGGAAAATATTAAGTTAATATTTAATATTAGTATTGATTTTCCCATTGCAGAATAAGATATTGTTTTATAATCTAGAACCTAACCTGGCAGAAAAATTAATTAGTTTAGCTCACAAACAACAAATTTATGTTATATGTAAAAGAAAGAAATCTTTTCTGAATCTAGAATCTTTTCTGCAGTTAGGAAATAATGAATAATTCTGCAATGACATTAAATATGAGATTTTGTAAGATTTTTTTTCTTCCTATGACTTTATCTTTAAAAAAAGAAGGGAGGGAGAAAAGAAGAAAAGGGAAAACGCAATTAAATAGTTGCAGCCACGAAAGGTTGAGAATATAGTACAATATTTATATTTATCTCTCATTAAAATGCCGACATAATGGAATTTCAGCATGGCACGCTTTGAAATAAATTTCGCAGATATGCGTTTGCGTTATTTAGATTCAATGCTTATATGTCGATGATCTAATATTTTTTTTTTCTGAAACTGGACAGGGAACAACTGCCATTAAAACTCCTTGATTCATGTAGAAGTTATCCATATTAGGATAACTTAAACATTATTGAAAAATAAAACATGATGTAGAAACTTAATGTATTCTCAATGGCGATTAAATTACCGTAATCTGTTTCATAAGTACTCACTTACAGGCGGAATGTTTGATGTACAATAACATTTTTATATTTTCAGCATTATTTGGAACATCATGATCATAAAACGCGATAAAGTAACTCTTCCAGAATCACTAGCTTTTTGACAGGCAAAAACTTCGGAAGCGATTAAAAGCTGTTCAAATTTTCGCATTTTCTATTTATCGCGAGAGTCTTGCGGGACTGAGTCTTAAATATACAATAAAACGACAGCACTAATAACATTAATGGAAGAAGCGCGGGACGTTTCAACTCCGTGAAACGTGCTTTTCCTCATTGGCAACGATCCCGACAGAGAAAACAACACACAGGCATCCCAGTGGATCTTACTACGGCCCATTAGATGCGCGACCGCCGCACGCGCAAACCATCGGACAAGCGGCCTGACATTTTCCCTAATTGGAAAAGGACAGACAGCCTTACGAGTAGGGGGGTGGGAAGAGCGCTCGCTTGTGAGGCTCAGTGTTTAGGCGGAAGGGTCCCGAGAACGTAATTCGATTACGCGTCGCTGTTTTGAATGAGCGCCACGCAGGGCGATTGACAGCAGTACCAACAAGTTTGTGCCTCTTTGGGTACTCCGTTCTTTTCACAGATAGAAAGAAAGAATAGCGAAGAACAGTTTTCTCTGCAGTTTCTTCTCTTTCAGCTCGAGGAAGAATGTCCGCCTACCCTCGTTTAGCTGGAGAAGAGAGTCTGCATGCTGCTATGGATTACTCCTACCTGAACCAAGGAACATTTGATGGCAGTTGTTCTCTGTCCACTATGGATTTACAGCCCAGTTGTCAGTTACCTTCTTCTTATGGTGATCTGGGACCTTGTGGAGGGCAAGTGGCCCAAGCCTACAGATATTCAGCCTCCCCTATGGCCAGGTCGTTTTCCGCTCCCCCGTCCGCAGCCATGTCCGGCCCGTCCGCCGCCTGCGGCATGATGTCGTCCCGGCCTCGGCATCATCTCCATCCTGACCATCCGTCAAGCATGGCACATGCGGCCGCTGCCCACCATGGACCTCCTCCATTTCCTGGATTACAAAACCTTCCAGGTAAGAAAAGGTTTATCATTGTTAAAAGTCTTGCCACATACGTCAGTCTATCACCCTTTTCAGGATTTGTTTACATGTAGTAGTTGAACATGTTTTCTTGGAAAACCATCTAAAAGTGTATCTTTTCTTATCAGATATTTGAATGATTTGTTGGGTAATTTCTTATCAGATCTTTGAATTATTCGTTGTGCGATCTTTGAATAATTCTTTGTGAAATATTATATTGAGCTACAAATGAAGACCTACAAAATGTTGTCAATCTATATGATGTTTATTATGCTATAATTAATTAGTTTATGCCGAATAATGTTAATCAGATGAACTCTAAGCTAATATTTCGATGTTTGAAAACAGAGAGGTTTCCCTCTTTTAACATTTTTTGAGAACTGCAGAGAAAATGCAATAATTGTTTTCCTAAATAGGCAATATTTTTACCATACGTCTTAATTACATTCTTTATTGTTAAAAACTGATGTTACTGCATACAAATAAATTTTTTTCTGAGTATTTTTGATATAAACTGCAACAGATAAAATAATTCGCAATGTTTTATTTAATTTTTCTGATTAACAATTTTAATTGCATAGGTATCCAGCTTTATCGTGCATTTTAAGAGTTAATAACAGAGTCTGTTGTCAGTAATAAAAAATGGCGAAGATATATAAAGATGCTAAATATAAGGGAGTTGAAATGAATGCTTATTAAACAGTCTTAGGCTATAAGCATAACTATAACAGTTTCAAAATATAACATATAAAGTAAAGCAAACTTTATTCGTTAAATAATGTTTCGGGCACTATATTTTGCACATGTGTTTGACGTTACGTGTCTCTGTAAACCTAGATAAAAATTTGAGAATAAAAATGCAATTACATACATGCAAGAATCAGGGTTTATTTATTCTCGAACTAAATTTTTCATTTTAGATATCTGGAATTCATTTTAGTTAATGTTGGAAAGATAGCCAGTCAAAATTAAGAAAGAAACCACCATTGTCATTAAAAAGAAATAATTAACTTTCATTAAAAACATTTTGAAAGATGACAAGTCTAAGTAAGATAAAATAATTAAAGCTGGAGCTGCAAAATTCCCAGGGTTAGGTTCAATGAATTTAAAAGAGGTATTTGAATGTAAAGAGTTTTCGAAAGAAAACAATTGACTAATATTCATCTGAAAGAAAGAATAATTTAAGTGTACTTTCATTAAAAACATTCTTTGTTTTTCATTTCATTGAAAATAACAGAAACTAGGACCTACATCTTTTAAGTTTATATTTGATAATCAATGCTAAGAACACTAATACATATTTTAGGATACCTACTATTCTGTGAGGACAAGAGTAATTAGCTATTTGTTGTATTGCTTATACGTTGTTATAATATACAGGAAAATATTCTTTATATTTATCCCTATTACATAGAAAACAAGCTGTGTATCAGCACTGCAAAATAGCGTTTTTGAGTATAAATTATTTAAAATAATAATTTCATTAGTATTACCACGTATTGGAGAAGTTTTAAGCATTTTAATTGATTTAATCAGAATTTTAGGCAAATTTTGAGTGATAAAGTGGACTAATAAATACGTTTTAGTTGGCATTTAAAGATATTTGCAGTAGTTTTATTTAAATATTCCTAGATAAAAATATTAACAAATATTAACAAATATTTGTTATATTAACAAATATATTAACAATTGGATGCATCAGTCAGAGTTTACAACGCATCGAGATATATTATTTTCCTAATTTCAATTTGAAAAATATGCCAGTCACTTTGCTAACTATCATGTCTATTTATCTGAAAAACGTTTACTTGCTTTGCATGTAAAGGATCACGTATTAAATTTATGTAAGTAAACTGTTACTTACTTTTATTCATATGAATTTAAATTTAAGCCCTATATTGCTTAAAACTGGGTTACTGTTTGTTATATATAACTTTCTTTATTTTGTAAAGGTATTGTTTAATTTACTTGGTTTTTAAGGATTTATACTTTATGAAGAGAAAGTATCATTATTGGCCATTATTATGACCATTTAATGCTTTCGTGAAAGATTTTATTTATATCATTTTCTTATTTATATTTATATATTGTATTGAAATAATGAAGATTAATTTAACGATAAAGCAAAATTTTATATTTTTTGTTTCTCTTATTAATTATATTATTTTCCGCTAAAATTCAGCAATAATATTTATCAACTTATAAGTTTCGAAAGTATTCTGATAATGCAGTCATAAAACATCCTTCATCTTGAATATAAATAGGAAGACAATCAGCAAATTTTAATAAAAAAAAGGTACAAATTTAGTTATAGATAAAACCTCATGATGCGGTTTTATGAGTATAGGATGCCCAAAGTGTAATTAATTGATTTAATAAAAATTATTTATTCAACGTTTATTCTCTAAATTTAAATATCGGACTAATTTTTCTTAAAATAACAAATTATTTAAACATGGGGATATTTCTTAAATATCCTGCGTTAACGAAGATGACTGGGTACCGAAGGTAAATAATTTTTATAGAAGACATTTTTATAAACGTGGTATAAGTACTGAAATGCATACGGCTTTTGTTATGATCTTACCATTATAAAGCAAATGCATTTGGTAAGTTGAAAAAAGAAAGATTAAACAATTCTGTTAATTAACCATATTATGATAAAGAATGTTGTTTACAGTAATTTTTCGAAATGCATTTTCTAAACGAGAAAGAATTAGTGGTCGAATACGGATGGAGACAGGCAGTGTGCTCATTTAATGAGACAGTCATTTCTAACGTTGATGAAAACTTTACATCTTAATAGAAAGTATTGTGAAATGGCTTCAGAGTCATATTATAGTTGTTCTGCATTCAACACATTCCTATAACATGAGGAAAATAACCCTGGAAGAGAATCACAGTTAGGTAGAAACAATAAGAAAATAATTGTATTTAGTTACCAAATCAATGCAATTCTGTGTATTATCTTACAACGAAAAAATATTTTACTTTATTTTAAGAGTAATGTGTCATGAAAGCCCACTGTTAGCAATATATTCATAATATGAGCGTATATTTTTATGTGCAAGGAAAACATTTTTGCTAATAGTTCATAATTTCAGTGTTAAAAAAGATCTTAACTTATAATATGAAATTAAGAAAAAAGGCATTAATTTACTTACTAAGTATGTTCGTTGGTATGTGTTAATAAATTTAAATAGTTTTTCATAATACTTTACAGCAGACATATTCCAGGAGTAGTTGTTTTCATAGTTATTTACTAAAGCATCAGCACAAGTGGCGACTTCGTCTAACTACTTCCAATTCTGTAAATTTCTTCATAGCTATAATAACAAAGATATTCATTTCATGTTGTTTCTTTTACATTTTCATTGTATTCATTATAGCCGAGAAATAATTTACAGACAGTAATACGTTTAAAATGTAATGAAAAATGCAAAGACATCTTTGTAGAAGTCCTATAAGTTTTCACATATTGTAATTTAAAATGAGCAGCTGTAGTAATAAATATGCTGTTAATAAATTATAGCACATACGTACATTTCCAGATACCCAAATTTTCAATTTAATGCAGCCAAATGTTTAAATAGCACATACGTACATTTCCAGATACCTAAATTTTAAATTTAATGCAGCCAAATGCTTAAACCAAATGAGCTGGATGCTTTCTGTTAACGAGTGAAAGTTATGTAAAAGGCTGATATCTGGATCGGATGTTATAACAGAGATTAGTTATAAAACAAAGCTGTTCGTCAATGGTTAGGAAAAAGTAAAACTTATTTTCTAAATATAAAGAAAAATTATATATTTCATAAAATGCTTCATATTTATTTAACACCGTTATTATTCTAAGTACAACAGTAAAGTTTTATGGTTCTAGTTAACTGTATAGTTTTATTGTATAGTAAAATATAATTATATTTTAACTTGTATGTGTTTATAATATGTATGTACGCAACAAATTTACAAAACATGCTTATGCCAAGATAATGAAAATATCACAATACATTTCTATCTATATTCTTAAAAAATAAATTTAAGCATGTGAAAAGTTAAGGAAGCTGCAAATTAAATGTAACTTACACATTTTTCCAGTTAGAAATAAACCAGCAAAGATTTATTCTTAGTTAAAACATTAAAGTGGAAACGTAATTTTACTTAAACTAAGAAAGATATTAAAGGATACATTGTCTTAAACCTGTGTATAAGCATACATTTATGGAAATAATGGCTTTCGTCAAAAAAAGCAAGTGAATTCTTAAAGATTTGCACCAAAAAAAACATTGTGTTAATTTGCCCATATTTATTAAAAATATCAGCTGAAATGGACCCACCTTTTTCAAAGAGGAAGTAGATAAGCTTACGTAAGATCATTCAGTGTATAAATCCTTTCTTAGACTAAAGCAAATCTAAGGTTCAATGTTATAAATGCTAAAAACCAAATGAAACTGCCACAAATCTTCAATGAAAATCAAATCTAAATTGTAGAAAGCATACCGTGTAGATACGTACCGAAGGTACATTTTAGGAGCAGAAGGCATACACAACAACGAAGTAGAATAGCTGAGATCACAAATTTTCTTCTGAAGCTTAGTTGATTATTAGTATACTTCTTTAGGTTGAAAGTTTTCTGTAGATTCAACGACAAAAAAAATTAATTACTATTTTATTTTTAATTCTTAAAATCATGTAGAATTAGTTTCATGCTAGCACAGATTACATTAATACTATTGTTAAATTTATTAATAGCTGTAGGAATATTATTTAGAAAAATATGACTTATATGGGAAAGCTTTCCTAGAATCATTTATTTATTTAAGCACTTTAGTCACAAGTGACCAATTTTTAACAATTTACCTTTTCTTCTTTTTGTCTTGCAAAAAACCTTTAATAAAAAAAAAGTAAAATAAAAATGAAGCGCAGTAATTCTGTTGCAATAATTTTGTTGAAATCTATAAAAGAAAAAATTCTACATTTCGTAGTTCTATTAAGTCAGATTTCTAAACAATAAAACTACACAAAATTGTTTTCCGAGAGAGAGGCTTCCAGGTAGCAGTGATGTTCCCATAGAGATCCTCCCAAGGAGAAGCGAAAGGCTCCGTAGTCACCATAAAAATGCATATTTTTTTAATGAAATTTGCCTGCAAAATTATAAAATAATCCTCTTTATTGATTTGGAAAGAGCATCATCTCAAATACCTCCAGTTATATTCAATCAATTTTCAAAAGTAATGTATGATTTTTTAATCTAAAGAAACTTATGTTTGTCATGAGTGATTTTCTGTCCAGCTATTAAACGAGGAGTCTTAATGTAGTTTACATACTACTTCAGGATTCCACTTGCAACATTTTACTTCTCCACCCTTGTAAGGCATATTTTAATTTTATAACAGTTAATTTAAATTTAGTTAACCTTTCCTATCTTGCCTCCTTTCAACTTACAACTCCCTACCAGAATGAGATTTTAGAATCGCGTTGAATGCAAATGAGGAAAAAATAGTATTAAAGGAAAGTTGAACTTACTTCGAGAGAGAGAGCTAGGAATCCTGAGTACCACGCGTTTGCCTTTGGGCTATGTCTCTCTAACTGCCGTTATGCTCGGCCGTATATTACGTGCCTTTTGATAGTTCGCCGGCTAGTTTAAAACTAGGGGCCAACTCCGTTAGATTTGTGTTAGCTTCGGTTAAATCTCTTAGCTAGTTATAGTTAGTTCTTATTTCTTATTTTGGAGTTCAAGTCCGAGTGGAGGCTTTGTTGTAAGCCTGAAAAAAGGGCCGACTGTTCATCTTATTTTTAATGAAATAAAGAGTAATTAACTCTTCTTGAGCTTATGATCTCTGTTCTTTGAACTAAGCGATAATTCGCTTAACATTTCACTAGGTTCCTCGATATTTACTTTAGTAGAATAAGAGTGAGGAACTCTACACCCTCAAGAAAAGAGGACAGTTTTCCCCTGGAATAAAAAAACTAAACTTTTAGATGTTGTCGTGCCAGTAAATAGTGAGAAAGAATGGATATAAGCTAATCAAAAAATTAAGATAAGTAGCCATTTGTAAAATTTCAAGAGTATTATGTAAGAAAAGTTACTCACTTTTTTTAGACCGTAGAAATTACCTGCATGCCGAAAGAAGTTACCTTTTTGTTTGTAGTAGTTACCTATTTGACTGAACAAATAACTATTTAACATTTCCTCTCTTTATAGCTTTAGCGAATCACATCGTTGTCCACAGATTACATTAATTATACAGAATTCACCTTGGGATGATTTGGGCTTTATGAAACTGCTTTTAATGACACTTTTAATGATGATTGATTATTCAGAGGTTAATGAAAAAGAGTTCGTTACATACATTCATGATATCTGAGAGAACAGAGTAATGTTTTTATTAGAAAGAGTAGTTTTACTGGATTTAAGAACTATAACATGTTAATAAGCAATGATTAAGCCACTTAATGGAAAAATATTAAATATACAGTGATTTCTCTGCACGTAACTAAACAATGGCATGAAATGACGATAATTACTTACCTTTAGATGATAACAGCTAGTTGTAAAACGCACGTAATATAACTGAAAAATGACCAATCGGTATTTTATTTTTTTTTTTGTTTTTAATCACAAAATTAGGCAGAACGTATTTGTAAGTTAATTTTTTTGTGATATAATCTTTGATGGTGATATTAATTAAGTAGTTAAAATAAACAATTCAATAACGAATACTTCTCACTATCAAAGCATCAGATATCCATGGACTCATTTTTCGATAGTACCTCAAGCTCATGTGCCATTAAGTAGAAAAAGAATATTACAGAAAGAAACATCTTTAAATTTGTAAGGTTATTCTAGTACAGCTAAACATATATTAATTTAGGGTCAGCAATATAACGTTAAATAATTGATTTATAAAAATAAGTAATAGTTATCTTTCTTAGAATAAGTTCTTAATTTTCATTTGAAATTCTTCAATGAAACTCTTATGTATCAGTTTCTCATTTACAAGATAATTAAAAGAATGGTACCATTAAAGAGCACTGCAAAATTGTAGTAGCCCAAAAGGAACTACTGAATAGAAATAGATATTATACTGAATGTCGTCTTTGAATTTGCTGAATGTCGTTGAATATCTACTAAATGTAAATATATTCGTAGTATTTGCATACTTTAGAAGGGGAAGAAACCTATCAAAGACACGTATCACAACACAAAAAAAATTATGATAAATTTAACAGTATTCAGAAATAGAACTTCAAAAAGCAAAATGATTCTTAGGTAAACATAATCTGATATTTACGTTTTAACTCTAACAATTGAAAATTGGTTTAATTTCTAAAAATTTCGTTTAAACTCTTAATAGAGTTTAGTTTGTACAATAGATTTGTACTGCAAGATTAGGAAGGGTATAATTCATGCTCACTGAATGTAAAACTATCTTCAGAAACTTAAGTTTTATGGAAAGTGATGAGAATGTTCTGAAATATCAAGGAATACGCCAAAAAAAGGAATGCTTTTGAGAGAAAATCCCACACTAAAACCCAAATTTAAAAGAAATATCGGAGCCAAATTTGTTAGGACATGAGCTAAATATGTGACTGGAATTTCAAATAAAAATAACAAGCAAAGAAATTTACAAGTAAATGGATTTATCAGTACCTCCACTAAATCAATGAATACGAGTATATATTTTCTGATGTTTTCCATTTAATCAGTTAAAGCACATTCAGAAAATGATATAATTTTCACTTATTAGCAGCAAAAACTAAATTATTCTTGAAAGTAATATTATTCGAAAAGCAAACTAATTTAGGAATTTAGGAAAAGAAACTCAGTTAGGCTCATTTACATTACCTAAATTGTTTCAGAAAGATATGCTCTACGTAAAATAAATCATAATCAGCAAAGAGTTTCCAGACTTTTTACCGTGAAATTCTTGATATATAAAAATAAAGACCTAAAATTACTATTTATGAATTCAGAAAGAAATTTAGTAATCTAAAGAACGTTTCCTCAAACCTTAGCCCCATAACCTCCAGTTATGTGGAAGAAATAAATTTCCATGTTTGATTGCTGCGCTTGAAAAGCAATTACATCATACAGATCCAAGGAAAAACCATGCATTAGTTAATGCATTGAGGCATCCCATAGCGGTATCCAACGTTAACATCACTGCTAGAATGTCTTTGCAACAAATGCACCAAATTTCCCTCTAAGATAATACATTCCTTAGTAAAGTTTATGAGGGCTTTGCTTTAAGCTCCCAAATAAAACATTTTCACAAAACATTACGAATATGAGGCAAAGTGTATCCAAAAGATAGCTTGATAAACTGAAGCCTTAAACAGAGTATGCAACCGACACTGTGTTACAAAGGAGTTTCCGCCGCTTGGTTGCATTCCGAGGTAAAACTGCTTGCCGCTAATATTTGCTAAGAGTGGGCAGTCGGAGTCAATGGTAGAGCACAGAAGTCGAATCCAATAGCGAAGAATGAAGACATAGCCCAAACTTTGCGGCCCGAGCTCCTGTGGACCAGTTCCTGCCCAGAAGCCGGCTCTTTCCACGACTGCTTTATTCTCAGAAAGCGCCACTTAAAATCACCCATCGTCCCCTTAACTGGGTTAGGGAGGCGACCGCTCTCCAACCGGATGCTCTCCTCCGCCAAAATTAAATAATTTAATACGGAAGGTTGATTGTGAATAATCTTATTGCGAGGCCTCCATCTATTTATATCTCCTTAACCTGATTTCGACCGGCCCAAAGTTTTTGCTCCCTTTGTTTTCCCTTTCCCCTCTTTTTATCCAACGACGTTTGAGATTAACCCTCCCCCTTGCCCATACCTCCTTAAGAACAATTCATATTTCTTTGGGGTCCGATATTCATCATTTTTCTTGTTTAGAATTGGACCAGGACTGAAGCTGGGGCTAACCGAGTTAGGGCGTGCGGCCGAATTACGCCATCCCCCCGCACAGACGGAGGCCCCAAATTTGATCAAGCACAGGGTTCGGTATAAATCTCAAGTAGTAGCGGTCTCTGGGTTCATACGACGTCCAAACGTCGATCCAGAAAGTTGCTCCTTCGTGCTTTGACTCTTGGATGTGACCGCTGTGCTTTTCAGGTAAGCTTCTTCTTTAAGCTTGGGGAAATGGAAAGCTCTCATTAAGAGTGATTGAGCAAACGTCTGAAGCGCAGCATGGGTATCTGCTAAATTAAACAGGAAGAACAATTTCATTAATTTTTTTTCTCCGTCGATTCTAATCGGTTCAAAATTATCTTCTTCTTCTTAACTACATCTTAAGTTATAATAGCGTTGAATTATCTGTTCGAGTGACTATTTGCCTCGATTGGGATTAGAAATGATCTTACTAGACATTTTAATATATATATATATATACTGTTTATGATATTTTTGTATCGAAGTAAATATTTTGGTTATATTGTAGAGACATTAGGCATTTTTGGAAGCAGGAACCATGAAAAATATGCATTGCCTTCGCCGGGAATCGAACCACGGACCTCTGAAATTCCGGCTCAGTGTGCTGACCGTTACACCACGAAGGCACGCTAAGAACGTGGGAGATATACCTTATATACTCCCCTTTTTAAAGGGCGACTAGGGTTTTAGGGGACCTAGTCGCCAAATCCTGGGTGTGGAGAGTCATCATCCACAACCCTTTTAGTTCGGGCGCCACTTGTAGAGACATTAGGCATTTTTGGAAGCAGGAACCATGAAAAATATGCATTGCCTTCGCCGGGAATCGAACCACGGACCTCTGAAATTCCGGCTCAGTGTGCTGACCCATAGTTCTGATGTTATAATTTCTAAACTTTATTGCATTTGAAATCTGGAGAAACTGATGTACCCAAATTTTTCCATGCAATAATTAGGCAATGTATAGTGAATAAAGGTCTCCAAAATTTAACTCTGTATTAACTCTTAAGCATTCTTATGCCAAATTAGTGTCACAGATTTGTCTTTCCTTCGAGAATCAACTACTGACTGTAAATATTAAAGCCTGAGTATTAAAGAAGTAGATACTCAGGAACAATTCATTCCTTTCATTCTATAAAATTTGCATTACAAATAAGAATTGCAGTATACAATTGTAAAATAGAATTTATCAAACAAAACTAAAAAGTGGAAAATTAATAAATTGCAGCAAATAAATTCATAAGTTACAAAAAACAGATATTAAGTGATTTGAGATATAATACTTCTCCTACTGAAATCTTTGCAAAAGTGCCCTAGAATGATAGCTGAAATTACATTTTCTTATTAAAGGAAATGTAAATTATATCACAATATTTATAGTTTATACTTATTATCACTTTGAATTTTCTTCGAACTCAAGAGCTTTTGTTGTCTAACAGCGCCGAAATTGATGAGATACTGACCTCTGGCAGTTCAACACAGGCTCATCGGATGGGCGGCAGAATGGGTGTTTTTGTGGTTTGTTTTACGTGTAATATGTAACATTTCCAAGTGCAAGATTCTCTCAGGAAGTCTTTTATGGAAGCATTTCTTCTCTTAGGACGATAGCTTTACATAGACATAGGAATAGAACTTTTTTAACACCACAACAATCGACTGATATTCGGGAGTCATTTACTATTCAGAAATATTCAGTATCCAGATTTAGTTTAATAAATGTTATGATTAAAATGTCGTTTCTGCAGTATGATAAGATAATTTTCTTACAAAAATGATGAACTAAATGCTTTTCATTAACAAATTTTTAACAACTTCAAACTGATTTTGCTAGTTTTGCCTATATATCTGCCATTGATGAATTAAAACAGTTGCCTTTTTTATTGCTTCTACGACTATAATAATAACTGCTTGCAACTATTTGTTGCGCTGAATTATGAAATGCTTATTGGAGAAAATAAACTGTGTTTTTTCATTAGTATATAAATAAATGAAAGTTCTTATTAAACTTTTCTCAGACAGTAATAAGCTTGAAGTCTGAATGTAGTAAAGAAAGTCATTAATTCTTGCCAGGCAACTTTGAATGCCAACGTAAACACATCAATCAAAACGTCTGCGGCCCCTTATTTTAATATCGATAAAATGAAAACAGTTTATTTTCTTAAGTTAAAGTTATACTTCTTGCACTGGCCGATAAGCAGATATGATTTGTTTCCGATTTGTCAATGATAATAATTTTATAGAACATTATTAATTTTGTAATTTTGTTTTCTTATAATACTCAGACATTAAACAGAAATCTATATTTTTCTGCAGTTAAGAATTGCAGTATTATTATTTATAATAGTATCTGCTTTCCACTAGTTGTTTGCACTTAAGCAACAAGCGTGATCTTCCCTCTTTTTTGTAAATACATCTACTTTCCACCAGTTGTTTGCACTTAAGCAACAAGCGTGATCCTCCCTCTTTTTTGTAAATACTGTAATCATTTCCAAATTATATAGCAAAGTTTTAAATAAAATTCAAGAAAAAAGTGATTCTTTAAAAAGAAATACATTTTTTCAAAGAAAATGTGCAGAAATTCTTAAACCATCTATTTTTTTTATGCATTACATCACTCTCAATTAATTTTTTTTGTTATATCCACGTATATTCATGTATTTCTGATATAAACTACTAGTTATTGCAGACGTATTTTGTTTCCTATTATAAGCCACCAGTTAATGCAAAAATATATTCCTAGTTATAGCAGAAATACGTGCTGATTCCTGTTTTCTAAACGCATTTTGTTTATAAGCTGCGTTATATAAATGTAATTTATCGTAAAAATATATAATGTTTTACGCATACGGGAAATTACAATGATAAATGAAAATATAAAATGATTAAAAACAGGGTACAGCTAATCTGCTTATAATTAACGCATTCATAATAGAGATAACAGATTATTACAAACACGTGTGTTTCAGTTTCTATACCTTTTCGAGCCTTCATTTCCTTTATTGCTTAAAATAACGTATTTATTCAAATTAACTTAACATGAATATTTAAGCGTTTCGAAAAACTATACAACTGCTATGAGCTGATGATTGAAGTATGTATGCTTGTCGGAAGTATCAGTCCGACGCACTTATCTTTCTTGTGGAAACAATGTGTCGCGTTTTCTTATGTAACGGAAAAGATTCCCTCCGATTATCTACGATAGATATCAAAGGAGAGAAAAATACTCGGCATTATAGAAGATACCAGTATACTTAAGCATTAGAAACAGTCATGACAACTTCCTAAACGATGGGGATGCTCTAATGCCGTGTTTGAAGACCACAGAAGCGGCATAAAAACTTCCTGCTTTCCGTGCTTTCTCTCCCCTTCTTGTACAGTTTTACATCAAAGCGATGATATCGCGGCTACTGCCCGCCGCATGCCATCCGCGAAGACGCATTCTCTCTCGCGGTGGATGCGGAAGCAGTTTTGCTCAAACACCGTCCATATTCATAACAGTAAAATGATCCTCATCCCGCTTTAACTTATAGATTTATTTTCTGCTTTTTGATATCCTAACCGCATAGTGATTCTGAGCAACAGCGCTGTTACTAAATGTTGATCACCACAGCTCTTTGGTTAATTATCAAAAGTTTCATTCACAGCAGTTTATGTTGAATGTATTGTTATTACACTTACTTCTGGCGGGATTTCTGCAACTTCAATGATTTATGTGACTTTTATGTGCTTGCATGTAGTGTAAGTTAATATTAATTTTTATTCAGATTCATATTTTAAGTAGCTTAAATTCATATTTAACAACATTGCAATGTTATCACGGGCATAACCTTCGTAACATATTTATTGTTTTCATATTTCTCAAGCACCTTTTCGATAACTTATACTCAATATATGCACATTTGGAGAGCGCATTTATTCAGCCTTTTCCTCCCTGCTTCTAAGATTTCTGTTTTATTTTCATCTTTTGCAATGGATGCGAAAACTGAATCATACAATATCCAGGAGTAAATATTTTTAACCCTTTGAACTCTTATTATACTTTTAATTTTTACAACATATTTACTTAACAGGAATTTAGTTCATATGCTTTAGATATAATATTATTAAAGTTTTCTAATTACTTAAGATTTTGCTTCAAACTTTTTAAAATTCCTTTAACGAAAGTTCTTTCTAAATCAATGCATATATAATCTGCTTTAATTTTGCATCGCTATTTTGCTTCTTATTCTCTCTCTCTGCTCTTAATGTATTTATCACTCAGAAAATAAATGGTGTTTACTGAAAGAAAAAAAGGTGAAATGGCGTATTAAGAGAACAAAGAGGATAAACTCTTGTTATCCATTAGTTGGAAATATAATATAAAAATTGTTTTTATTCTCATGGTTCCACACAAAACTTTATGTATCTCAATATATGACAAAGCACTAGGTTTTGAAAAGTTGAATAATCTGTGTTGTTAGAAAAGAGTATTCAGCGTACGACCTAAAAGATAATTTGAATGGCTTTAAAAGCTTTTTTGAAGGACCAGAAACCTGTAGAAATTCTGTTATTATTTTAATTAAGTAAATTGGCAGTTGTTTACTTGAATATCCTAAATGTTACGGACTTTTCAAGGTCAACAAGGAATTCAGCTTAATACCCTCTAATTTGTAAGCTCAAGCCATGAACATTTTATTTGTCTTGTCCTTTAACACTTTTCTCTGAAATGATGTACAGAAACTCATTACACATGTTTCCTATTTAGTCTGAAGGCTACTAAATAACCTTCATTTAAAATGCTGACATTTGTTATTACATTACAGTAATGCATGTTTAGGCAAATAGTTTAATTTCCTTGAATTTACTTGATGTTTGCTATTAAATGATACAATGAGTGGATAAATTAAATCAGGAAAAACACAGTAAGTATATATACATCTCAAATATTTATATTGATCAAATGAAGAAACCATAGTAAATAAAAGACGAAACCTCTCACTGCACTCTTCACCTTGTTTGTAAATTACTTATTTATGTTTTCAAGATTATTCCAAGGTGCTGTACGATCCGTTTTCTGATAAAGTTCTTAAAGTATTTAATGTATTTCAGGCCGTGGTAATGTTTCCCTGTATTGAATTTGAAAAATTACCTTTAAAACCTAAGCTTCTTATAAAATTATTCTTTTCGTTTTGATTTATTGCGTTACAAAGACACAATTTCAATATATCTAATTTCGTGGTGAATATTCAGTGAAGAAACACTCCCCTTACTTTAGTGAAATTGGTACCTCAGTTATTTATAAGAAACTAAAATTATGTGAATCATTTTTTCCCGCTTGATTATTTTCCATAAAATTTTACTGTATAACTATGAAATCCGTGATATCGCCTAAACGATGCTACTTATAGAGACCTTAAAATGAATAAGCAAACGCCTAGAGCGCTTCTTTTAGAAATAAGCAAGAAAATCGAAAATTGAAGTTCTAGATGTTATTTATTTTATATATGATCTTCCTTAGCTGCTACTTCCGATAGCGTGTTTGATAACTTTCGATGTCAGAGATGAGAAGTCCTTAGTTAGATCTCATCAACTGCCAGTGCTTCTTTTTAAAAAAGTTGTTAATTTCCTTAATCTTAATTTATTTTTAAATGAAATTTATCTGTAAAACACACTTAAGGAAATAACGTTAAGACTGAAATTAACATTTTATGAATATTGATTATAATAGGAAAATTTTGTAAATATTATTGCGCTCAATGTTCGTACTTTTTACTGTCTTCAATAATTTTTAATTTGAAGCTGAAGAAAAAAACTTTGGAATATTTGATCGAAGATTTCGCAGTGTAAGTTTAATATTTTATGCAAAAAAACATTGATTTAGCGCCATTTGAAGCAGATTCTTTATTTGTAATAGGGAAGTATTTTACTGTATTCATAACACCTTCATTAAAGTGAAGTATGGAAAACCGCATATTTTACCTATGCCAAATATTAAAAATTAAATTTCACGGGCTACGATTATGATTTAGAACCGCATGCTGTCATAATAAAAGTCACCAAATATTGAACTGTTTGAGCCTAGCACAGAATAAGTAAAATAAACATTTGTTTTCTTTTATATAACAGCGATATTCGAAGAATATTTGCCACCAGTAAGAAATTTCAAAATTAAATGGCATTAATACAATATCCAACAAAAGGAACACTCTATTTTTATGAACTATTATTTCAAGAATTTCGACATAAATCGATGGTACTGTCGTTGAATACTTACCTAATTCTGTCCTTAAGTTCAACAAGGTTGCATGTTTCGTACTTTTCTCAGGCATTGCATCAATATCCACTTCATTCATTTTATATTACAGTACATGGAAAAAAATGTTATTTCTGCCGGACTTTGTACATTGAAAATTGACCTCAAATTCTAATTGCTGAGTGAATTACTAGATAAGCTATAAGAACTTTAAAAGACTATCTATATATGTACAAATTCTAGTTTCATGTGAAATCCAGATTTAATAGTACAATTATTTTAATGACTGTAGTCATTGATTGTTAGCCATTTATTTTAAGTTTCACATATTTATGCTCTATAATATTGATTTTTGAATAAGATGACCTACATTTATTCTGTTGTGAAAATTATATAAATTAATGAGATTTTTAGAAAATCTTCATCAATACTTAGGTAACACCAGTTCAATACTAGCTCTCATTTTTCTGCTAAAAAAGATAATCACACTCATTTCGAACATTACTTTAGCTCTTTTTATTTGATAGCGAAGAAAATAATCTTCACTGAACAAGCAGCTCTGAAATACACTCGAGCCTCTGCTCTATTGAAAGTCACCTTACATCTATCTACAGTGCTAGATAAACAGATATCTTCTTATAATTTACATTTAAAGGAAATTTTTTGAATTTGCCTTCAACCATGATGGCAATAGGCAAGCCTTTCTGAAATCTGTTAGGCAGAATTCTACAAATTAATGTTCAAGTTTCTTTTTTTGTGTAAAGAACATTTTAATTTTCATGAATTAAACTGGCTGTTATTTCAATCGGTAAAATTTAAAATTTTTAATGTTTTAATGTTTGACTTTATGTGTACAAATAAAGAATGAAATGAATTAAGTAACTAATAACAGCAAAGAGAGAGATGAGATTTGCACTTAATGCAGCTTGCAGGCATTCGTGGCAAGAGGAAAATACACCGTAAGCTTTCTATTTAAATATATTTTGTGTGAACATCCAAAAATCATGTAATCTCGTGTAAATAATAAAATTATATTGTATGATTCGTACCTCACCCAAAAAGAACGATTAAACAAGGGCGCATCTATTCATTTAATGCTTTTTATTCTGAAGATCTGAATCTCACCGACAAGAAAGTTTCTCCAATTATTCGGAAAAGAATGTCAATACAAATTCCTATTAACAGAAATAAAATACGGTATTTCAGATAACCCTGTTATTAATTATTATCAGAAAGGTGGAATTTTACAAGAAATTCAAAACTGCACAATTCGTTGTCACAAGAATTTACGATGTTAAACTCATAATTGATTAAGTGTATTCTTAGTATTTTTAAATAGTCCTACATCTTGTTCCAGCAGTTAAAGTTTTATGCAATACAAGAAGGCAGAATAATACATTAAATCGGTGACAGATCCATCTCTTTACATGTAGCATGCATTTAAAATTGTCCCCATTCAAACAGCTTGCTATCAAAAATAATTTAGTTCGCAGCTATGTTTATAGCATGTTTACACAAGCTTTAGGTTTTCCTTTTACCATAAAAAAGTTTCTCGGCATAAAATTTAATTTTTTTGTTTAAAGTAATTTAACACGCGTATTTTTTAAATGTATATCAGAACTAGTAGAGTAACTGTCATTTTAAAATTTTATTTAAATAGAAAAAACGTGTTGTTAATAGACTCGAGAAAGATTATTTGATACCTAATAGAATATAAATACGAAAAGTAATATTTGAAATGAGGCAAAAAAGTAACTTTAGATTGGGAAAGATTTGTAAAAATATTTTGCTCCTGAAGAAGAGGGACCTATGTCTGTCTAATTTCCCTTGAAATCGATAGAGTTTTATTAAGCAAATTATATTATTATTTATTAAAAAAAACTTGCTTTTCTGCCTAATTTTAAATTATTCTATACTATTGGTAGACTAGGAAACTCAATCTTATCTCTCCAGTATTCGAATTATGTATCTTCCAGCTGTCCACTTGATATCGCAACCAATGACAGTACGAGAACATGCGCGGGGGAATATGGTAATTGCTTACACCATGGTATGTAACCAACCTGTCGTTGAAAGTATCTTTTATTAAATACAGTGCTGGTGCAAATATCAGTAAAAATAATCAGTTAGGCACCACCTGAATCAGATGTATTATTAAATTACATGAGTTAGAGATAATATTAAACACTTAAACTAAAGTGGTTCTGTACTGACATACGTAATACGTGACGTGAGAAATATCTTTCAGTAATTACAATTGTGTTTCATGTGTTCATAAAAATTATCAATTGAATGTGTTATAAATTAAATATGTTTGAAAAATTAAGGTTTAAAGTACGAAGAAATACGTTTTTTCTTTCAAAATGCTCACTTTGTTAAGCAATTACAGACTGATTAAATTTGAAATGATCATCTAAAGTCAGCAGTCTGAGGCTTTCTAGGAGGCCGTGGGGAAACTAAGTTAATGATTTTATGTTCTGCTCGGTAAATGTTACATTTACCAAGTCGCCAGGACGGCAGGGGAACGCTGCTATCGATGGGCCACTTTTACAAAATGATCCATAAAATCCTCAGATTTGGCAATTATAAAGATAAACACAATTATAAGCACTTTGATGTAAATATTACTTTCCATACTACACCGGTCGAAAGAAACCGGTCGCCTTCATTGAGCCGGGGAGTTTCTAAGAATGAGCCGGCAACTATTTTCTTTTTAATACAGCATCTTAATACAAGTAAAAAAAATGTTTAAAACTATTTGAGCATTACTAATAAATATAAAATGCGGGTTAGAAATCAAAACAGACCACTGAAAATACATTGAAAAGTACTAATATCTTCCCATTATTCACAAGGAATTAGGAGTTGGATTTTAGTTTAGCCCTTATAATAATAAAATAGGTCTAATGTGAGAATCTACGAAATAACATTGAATTTCGTTTATTAGAAAAAATTTAATGAAATTGAGAATTTGAAGGTAATTTATAGTTAGGCTAGTATAAAAATAACAATAACCATAACTTGAATACTTTCAAATACCATAAAATAATTATTAAGCCTTCTATTAATACACTGCTCGACATTGAAAATGCAACACCAAGAAGGAGTGGTCAGAAAGTGATGAAATTTGGAAAAAAGACAGAGACAGCAAGCAGCAATAAGTGATCTTTATTTCAAAATTATAATCAGAATACAGAGCGAGAACGGCGTGGCCGTAGGACCACTGCGGACAGCGATGCACGAAGAAACACGATTAGGCATAGAGTCAATAAGAGTGCGGATGGTGTCCTGAGGGATGGCTCTCTATTCCCTTTCAACCATTTGCCACAGTTCGTCTTCTGAACGAGGCAGAGGCAGAGTCTGCAAACGGCGTCCAATCACAACCCACACATGTTCGATCGGTGACAGGTCAGGAGAGTACGGTGGCCAGGGAAGCATCTGTATACCTTGCAGAGCATGTTGTCAGATGCGACCACTCTGTGGTCGGGCGTTGAAAAATTGCATTAGGCAGCCCCTGAAAGGGGATTGCCACCGGCCGCAGTACATTATCCAGGTATTGTTGGGCCGTCATAGTGCCCTGAATACGAACTAGAGGTGACCTGGAATCGTAGACAATAGCGCCCCAAACCATTATGCCACGTTGTCGCACGGTGGGGCGTTCCACAGTTACTGCCGGATTAGATCTGTCTCCACGTCGACGCCACACACAGATGCGGCGATTGTCACTGGATAAACAGAAGCGTGACTCATCTGAGAACACAACGTTTCGCCATTCTGTCATCCGCATCGGTCCAGTCCGGCACCATTCTAAACGTTGGCGTCTATGCTGTGGGGTCACTGGCAGTCTTCTTTACTGACGCCGTGAGTGCAGGCCACGTTCAACCAGTCGACGGGAAATGGTTCTCGTCGACACGGGAACATCCAGTGTATCTTGCATATGCTGCAGAATCGCGGTACAAGTGACTTGCGGGACCGCGACAGCTTGTCGGCGGATGCGTCGATCCACCCGTGCTGACGTCACTCTGGCTGCACCTGCACCTCTCCTTCTTCCCACATTCTCTTGTTATAACCATGTTCGCCAAAGCGGATGCACCGTGCTCGCATCCATGTGGGTGTCATCTGCGATTTGACGTAAGGACCAACTCGCCCTTCTCAGTCCGATCACCATACCCCTCTTAAAATCGTCTGTCTGCTGGAAGTGCCTTCGTTGACGGTGGCCTGGGATTCTCTCATATTACACGTATCCTCCGGGACAAAAACCAACTTTCTTCGATAATTCGTCTGGCAGAAATAACGACACAAATATTGCCCATTCTGCACGTTCCTTCCCTTATATCTTACTTCACGTGCGTCGGAGAGCTGCACATTTCACATCATTCGCATAACTCGGTGACGTGCGTCTACTCTAAAATTTTCATAAATTTCTGACCACTCCTTCTTGATGTTGCATTTTCAATGCCGAGCTGTGTATTAGACTTGCGGACTTGCGGGGACTACACAAATCACCGCATCAATCATTCATTCTTGAAGAATTCAGTTGCATTTTCCTCAATGATATATTTTAATCTCCTTTCTGACACCAGCACACTTAGATATTGAATCGTGTTTTCCTTGAAGTCATTATAGCATATAGCACGTAACCATGAATCCTCTTTGGAATTGATAGGCCTGTTTACTGAAGGCAGTGAAAGTTTAGCCTTTAACTGTCTTCTCCGATCCAGAAGTTTGGAGTCGTCTTTTTACAGTGGTGCCTCTTTCTTCCTTTTGTTTTTTATAAGCCTCTTCCAGGATCTACTTGTATGGGCTACTTATTATCAGTACTGTACTTTGAGCTTTCTTTGAGCCTTTTCCAACTCAGAATTAAGATGGCATCGAAGAGATTTCAATCAAAGATACTTTTGACAACAATGTTAATGCACCAACAGGAAGCGGTTATGATTCCGTTCCGCTGGTGTTGCAACAGATTTCTCACCCTGGAGACTGCATGTAATATGACAGTCCACTAGTAGAAGCAATTAAGCATGTGTACTTCTACAATAGGAATATCATTTGTCTCATCCAAACATCATCAAAACTCCTGTTGGCCTGTCCCTACTGTTGCTGCAACTTGTTCCTTAATGTTTCTTAATCTACTTATTGCACAGATACAATTTTAAAACTACAAAGAGGCATAAATTACGCAAGAAGTAATGAAAATCATTACTATAATTTCAATAAAATGTTAATTTTACACACGAATTAAGGATACTCCGGTTTACATTAAAATTAGATTAATAGTTTATAATTTTTTATAACAAAGAAAATGAGATCATTATCTAATTATAGATTTAATTACTCCTCATAGCTTTTTACTATATCAGATATAGTGATATTTTATTTTTCAACTTGAAAAAGTTACAAAATATTAGCCTCGATATGCTTTCCATGGCTGGGCCCCCAACCCAATCATAACAATGTAGGCTGGCTCATTGAAGACAACTAGCAGTCGGTATGTAATACATCCGTGATTTCGGTTATAACAAAGTAAACAACCATTGTTCATATAGCCAAATAACGCTAATTTAATGCACTTTTAAATGTTATCAGTAACAATTAAAGCATTATTAACGTTTTACTGATATCTATAGTTCTTCACGTTGACGAATTAGAAGAACAGTACAAAAATCTTATTTTCTTGTAAAGCAAGCGTCTGTTTGAGCGTGGATCTTCTCGTAGTCAAGATGGCGGTTTTCAAGCTTCATGTAGTATACTAAACAGTCAACAGGTAAGACCTATCTTAATAACTAGAAAATAATGGAGGTGGCTCAATGAAGGAGCCGGTCCATCGATAGCAACCTTACTCTAAATGGGTGGTTGTCCAGTATCATATAATATGCAGGTCTAAGACTTTGCTGAAGAAGCTTCTGACTTCAAAATAAAGATATAAGTTCTCAAGAAATGGACATAAACTGCTCAGTTTGTTCAACAATGTTTATTTTTAGTTTTAAAAATAAATTAAAGATCTTGCACCATATAAAATGTCAACATCTCTGAAAAATGGCAGTTTCTAGGGAGGAGGTAAGGCTGAGCAACAACAGAAAACACTTCGTGAAATGGTAACACTTGCCAGACCGCATGGATGATAAATATCCTCTTAAGATAATATGGCAGCCGCAAAAAATTGAAGGAATAAGTTACGAACATTTTTATCGTCAAAATTTATTACTTTAAAATTCTTCCCACATAACTACAGCCTTGTTATTTACACTAATAATGTGAAGCACTGTACGGATAACTGTGGCAATGAACCCTTTTGCAAATGATAGTGTTTAGATGGTTTATCTAATACACCATTCTGAAATTGGTAAAATCCTCAAACTTGAAGCAAAATGTTTTACGGCTGAAGAAGAAGAATCTGCGTCAGACAGGTCACCGAAATCGATATAGTTTTATTAAATCTACGCTAACTTCAGTTTTTTTAAATCGCATTCCAAAAGGAATGCATTTTAAATAACCCTGATTGGAATTTGAACGGGCCCTAGTATTTTTAAATAACCGTGATCGGAACGTTTAAATATATTATGCGTCCAAATCATTTACTAGTCAAACATATTATGTGTTTAAATTAATTCCAAAGTAAGAATCTTAACTCGAAAACATTCTTTATTTTAATCATAGAACCACTTTATTTATCCAAATTTAAATAACACTTTTTCCGTATAGCCCTTTGAAGTATTTTCGGAAATGAAGGTACAAATAAATAAAATTGAGCAAAGCATGACTTACATTACACCTGTATCTTTATATTATAATATATTTAACGTGTTCATACTTAGGCAAAATTCAACTTTCTGTTGACATACGTACTTTAAGAATTTCGATGAAAATTCATTCAATATGCCTTTTTTTAAGAAGAAAAATATATTTGCAGAATAGCTATTTTTATTATTGAATTTGTCCCTGAATTTCATATTATTAGAATTTGAATATAGAGGTTTTCTTTATCCTTTGTTTACACAGGCTATGTTTTTTTAACCGACGAATGTTCTTCAGAGTAGTTCAGATTCGTTTCAACCCTTAATTTGGCATAACAACCGTTACATTCTTATTTATTATGATAAGATAATTACATCATACAAATCATTTTCCCAATTAAGTATTTTACATGTTACACTGATTTAAAAAAATTCCTCTTTTAAAATTTTTGTCGCTGTCTAAGTTATATAAAGAAAAATAATACAGGCCCTTAATCTACCCCCCCTTTAATAAAAAAGCAGTTCGATTTTTATATTTATTGCACTTAACAATTTGAAATCGCTGCAGAAATCTAGAGTGAACTAAGTTAGAGAAACGCATGATAAAAATTAATAGCAAAAACATGTAGAAAAAATGCACTAAATTGAAGCAAAAAAGAGTTAATATTCTGTAAATCTCTATAAGCTTTCAGTTAAAAATGTTTTTTCACGAAGCATTGTCATAATCAAAAGTTGGCCATTTCATAAGAATGGCAAAAATTAATACTGGATAGGTTACAATCTTTTTATTAATTATTGGGATGTTTTATATTTACAATTTTGAGAGCTTATTATGTTTCAGATAACTTCAAGCGTTGGAAAATGACACTGAAAAGCCTACATCTAGAAAGTAGTACTTAATGTGATATAAGCCTCTTTTTGAAATCCAATATTGCATCGAATTTTAGAAATGTATGATAAAATGTATGATGCGATAGAGTTTTCAATTATTAAATGTATTTTATCCATTTCTTTTGCAAAAGAACTTTTATTTCGTTTTATGACAGTGGAGGAAGAAAATGTTTTGTGACTCTTTTCTCTGGGATAGCCAGGAAAGGCTTAATGGCGTAAGGCACAGAGGATTTTAAAGCATGTGGAAGATGTTCAGCTATTCTTCCCTAGTCTTCAAATTACTTCGTTCCAAATTTTGCTGCGTGAACTTACGTACTGTCTTCCTGATATGCGGAACGGCCTTCGGAATGCAGATATTGAGCAACTGGGTAAATCTGATTCAATTCATCTCTTGACAGGGATGTGACTGTCAAGAGCAATCGATATTACCAGAGATATTTATGATGCTGAGGCCCATACCATTACATATTTATTACCATGCTTCACTACGAGCATGAGATAGTCTGAACAGAAACCTTTATGCATAAATACTTTCAGTAGTAACAAAGACGAAGTTTGACGTATTGCTGAGCAATACTCATTTTACTTTGTGTACTGTTCAAGCTTTGCACATGGACGTTATAAGAAAGAGACTAACCCAAATGGGTTTTCTTCCTCGTCTGACGCATTCCCGGCTGTCCCCTTGACCACAGTAGGAGTAGGGAAGACTCGCGGAAGCTTAACAATGTTTGGCTATTGTCAGAGCGTATAACTGTCAAGAAATATCTAAAGAAATTAAATAATGAAGAATCTGCACGAATGCATGTATGTTTCTCTCACTGTGAAAAAAAGACAGTATCTAGAGCCGTGAAATTTTGAAGACACCCGAATTTAGAATTTGTTTTATTATCCATTTCATATTTTGTAAAATTTTAACGAATTTTTGATTAACAAACTGAACGAGTTCAAAGCCAGCAATGGCAATACTGTACGGAAAATAACATTTTAATCTTCAGCTTGCGAGATTGACTATCGGAAATTTTAAAACTATGCTGTTTTTAAATATTTTGTGATAGTACTCTTGAATTGAATTTTATGTGATTTATGTGCGAAGAACATGACATGATATTTAATAAGTAAAGGTAACACACAAGGCGTTAAGAAACGCTCGTTTGGGCGTAATATAAAATGTGAGAGCTTTCAGATTTTATTTTATCATTTTTTCCCATTACACTCACAAAAGTATATGCCCGAATTTTATGAATTATTAAAATAAATAATCATGTGATGATCACCTTATAATGTTAATAATTAATGATCATGTAATCAAATGAATAACCATCTTGTAATCTTATAATAATTTTAAAAACCACTGCCTGAAAATGCTCATAAAATTAAAACAAAATATCAGATCTTGTTTAATTTTACCTTATTTATTTCAAAGCATGATATACTATGAATCTTATTTAACTTTAATTTATTTGTGCACAAAAGTAAGTTGATAAATTTGTGTTTAGAGTTTTTACCATTTTATCAAAGTAAAGATGTTTATACAAGAATTACGCGTGAAAAAATGCGCAAAATACAGTAAAAAGGGCTTTCATAAAATATATTAAATCTTATTTGCAAAAACTATGACTTTCATAATCTCATCATATATACAACGTATCACATTTAATAATTAAAAACAGTTACGTGATACAAACGCTATAGGTTTCTGTGTTAAATTAAACCAGATTGTCTCTACTCCTTCTTGAGGATATGTTGGTGAGGCGGGCTCGCTCATTGGGTTAGTCTATCTCTTATAAGGTCCATGGCTTTGTACTCCCGATGTCACTGAAGTCAACACTTAACATGAGCGCTGATTACCAATAACTTAACTGTAGCCACCCAACCCTGAATATTACCCAAAGAATTTTTGGAAGAATGCTGAATTAAAAATACACATTCTTCCAGAATTTCAATAGTCATTGGTTTAAGTTTTCCGGCTACGCTACCTTTTAACACTCTCGCGTTCTTTTCAGATAATTACTTCTTTGCCATCCCAGTTATTCCGACTAGATAAAGTTTTTCGCGTTTCTAGATAAACAGACATTAACCTGGATGCAGTCACTTTCAAAACATCAAAAGGATCTCTTACCTTGATAAGAGCTACAATAACCAGATAAGCACAAATTACTTGCTTCCTTCTGAGCTCCGATATATATCCCTCATTTATGTCCTAATATTTTCAGTGTTTATAAAAATTAGTATCTATAACAGCACTGTTAAGTTTAAACTTCAAACTCTGTTGCTGTTGATAAAATTTGAAACCGTTCATAGTTTCCAGTCAGAAGCACATACGCCGGCTTAAAATTAGGAGCGCAATATTCGTTAAGTGTTTCAATCTCACTGTCCATCCAATTTCTAGAAGAAAACAAATTTTTATTGATATATTTGTGAATAATCTAGATACTGAAATCATTTTCCAAACGAAAATATTATACACAGTTCTCTGGTTTGGTACAAAATATGCAGTTACTTTCACGAAAAAATATTTATTTACGTTTAAAGAATGAACCAAGGAAAGTAGCTGGTTTAATAAACTTAATATAACTTGCTTTGGATCCCACTGATTCAAAGTTATTTTCTTTCAGAGTGTGGGTTAAAATATCTTAATATAATTATTGTTATAATATAGAAAATTACATTAATTTATGCAATTTAAAATTAAATGTCGCAGATTAATTATCCTCTAAGCTATCAGTCAGGAAGACTTCCGAAGGCATCTTTCGCTTAAGGCAGATACTCCTCATGTGTTTTACTATATTTAAGTAACCTAACCTAGTTTAATTTATTTTCTAAAATGTCAAGAAAGATATCATTATTAAAAGATTCGTTAAATAATTAAGTCAAAAGTTTAATTTATTTTTTAAAATGCCAAGAAAGATATCATTATTAAAAGATTCTTTAATTGATTAAGTCAAAGCATATGAGGGTTATCTGCCTTAGAAAAGGGTGCCTTCGTAGAAAATGTTCTAAAAGAAATTGGCTGATATTTACATTACAATTGAGTAAATTATGGAACCATATATTTCACCAGCCTAGTTGTCAAAATTTGAAAGCGTGTATAACTAAATACCAGGGTTCAGTGGTCTTATCCACTCGTCCACTGGTGGGCACACCACTTGAAAACAAATGGCTAAGGAAATTTATTTTCCATCTAGTCATTGAAAACGTATTTGGTAGTCACATTTCAGAAGGTTACAGCTTTTAGACTTTAGAGAAAAGTAATGTGCAAACCAGAAGCTTAAATTAAAAGTTTTAGTTAGACTTTGATACACATAATCCTAGCAAAGAAGCATTTTACATTTCAGAGAAAAAATTATTTTTACTTTTTATTCTTTTATTCCATCGTTATAAATTAAGGTCTTGCTTTACATATCGCTAGTTCGCTCACAGACAGTATTAAGTTTTCTATAATCATTTATACGGAATGCACACTGAGTACAGTTATAAGTAAATACACTGTATTCATTTTGAATTTAGTATATTAAAGGATATGAAATCTATTTCATCAGAAAAGGCTATTCGAGTTCAAGACATTTTTTGTTTTTTTAAAAGATATTTTTGTTCTTTGATTATAGAGACATTAGGTATTTTTGACAGCAGGAGAAGAGAGAAATGAGCAACGCCTTCACCGGGACTCGAACCGCGGACCCCTCGAATATGCGCCCAGCGTACTGACCACTACATCACGAAGGCATGCGAAGAAGGTGGGAGAAATACCTTATATACAACTTCCTCTTTTAAAGGGCGACTGAGGTTCAGGGGATCCAATCTCCAAATCCCGGTGGTGAAGAATCATCATCCAGCACCTATTTAGTTCGGGCCCCAGTATAGAGCCATTAGGTACCTTTGAAGGCAGGAGAAGAGAAAAATGAGCAACACCTTCGCCGGGACTCGAACCTCGGACCTCTGGAATACGGACCTAACGTGCTGACTACTACACCACGAACGCATGCCAAAAAGGTGGGAGAAATACCTTATATGATAACTAGCAAATGATTACTTACAGGATCACAATACGAACAGATCTTAAATATACAGCATATATATACGGGGGGGTTCTAAATTGTTTTTACAAATTAAGAGGAGTGATAGTACCCATCCAGACGAGATCGCCTTCCACTCTGAGAGGTAGAAAAGAGGAAAGTAGAAACGCATCGAGGAAGAACAAGGAAACTATCTCCTAAGACTATCAAGAATTAACCGTATGCTAATTTGCACTGAGAAGAAGGGCCATTTTGCTCTTAGTTGGCCAATCAGAGCAAATGATGTCCTTGAAAAAAGCAAAACATAACAAAACTTCAAGTATTACATTGATAACATGGTCCGAAACTTTCGTTATAAACAGATGTCAACTGTGCAACGACATGCGTGCTCAGCACTTTGAGCTCTCTCTGTGTGTTTTTACTAAACAATAAATCTGATTGCGCAGTTTTTGGTCTCGTTCATTCTCTTTCCTAACACTGTTGTAAGTTCAGGTTCGAATTCTAATATTCCTCTTTTCTGCCTCTCGAAGTGAAATGCAACCGTATGTTCTATGGTAATTATTGCTCATCTGGATGAGTACTATCACGCCTCTTAATTTGTAAAAACAATTTAGAATCATCCTGCATATTGGTTATATATATATATATATATATA